>JAOTAV010021793.1:0-22784 GCA_026546445.1 Cyclargus thomasi
CCGTGGTATCACTCCGGTCGAGCCGGCCTATTCGTGCCGAAGCATGGCTCTCCCACGGCAATGAGCATCCGTAATATCTACTTGAGATCAGAAAATGTCTCATTGGGGTTCGAAGCTGCACCCTCTCGAATACGGACCAAAGGTATTTCATTTTTATTAAGTTAACTTTGAAACCGCCCCGTAGATGCTGCAGACGGAGATGGGGGGCGTGGTGTCGGGGTGCCTGCTGCCGCCGACCGTGGTGGACCAGATCAAGCTGTGGGAGGGGGAGCGGAACAGGTTCAAGTACACGGAGGGCGTCGTCTACAACCAGTTCCTGTCGCAGGCCGACTTCACCGCGCTCAGGTAGTTGAGATGGTCGCCGTGAAGGGAGACCTCGCGATTACATTTTAGGGTTTCGTACCCAAAGGGTTACAATCTAGATAAGTGTCCAAAAAACAAAAAACCCGACTGCAGGAATCGTTGAAATTTAAACAATGCTATTTTCATATTTGGCGCCAAAACCCGCCATTTTGTCTTTTTAATACTTTGATATTATATCTAGTGTCACTCTCACAGTTAATACGAACCTAACGACACCTCTCAAGCCAAAATCCGTCAAGCCGTTTAAGCTGCAGAGAGTGCCAAACAATTATACGTACATACATACATACTTTTGGAAAGCCCCCTTCTAGGGTAGTCGGGTTAAAACGTGACCCTGTTGCTAAGACTTCGATGTCTGTCCGACTATCTTAGTTAAAGTTGAAATTTTCACAGAATATATATATTTCTTTTGCGGGTATAACAACAAATACAAAGAAAAAAAACATAATATATACGGTCGATTTGAGAAACCTTCTTTTTTGGAATTCTATTAAAAAATAAATTTAATAATTGATGAAATGAGATCCTACATGTCTCTTAATTTTTTCTTTAAATGAGCTCACAGTTATTACTTTACATTATATGTATTTTGTCATATGTGGTGTATCCTTTGAGTCCGTGTCTAAAATACGGCAGAAGAAAGTAATGATTTGAGATTTTATTTTATTTAGTAATCCCTTTTTCACACCGCACATAGCTCCCAGGGTATATTGACTTTGAAGTTGATTGATTGTCGTCAGGGACTACGCTCGCGGCGCGGGCGTGCTGACGTGGCAGAACGAGCGCACGCGCACGATGGTGGTGACGCGCGCGTCGCACGACGACGTCAAGAGATTCTGGAAGAGGTACTCCAAGGCGTAAAGGATGTGAAATTTTGGTATTGCAGACACGTTGAAAATTTAAAATTGTAGTTTAGCGCGGCAGCCGGCCTCACTCAGAAATAACGTTAACTTTAAAGCTGAAAAAAAAAACTATTGCGCGCGACTCACCAACGCGGCTGACAGCCCTATAGACACGTCCGCGACTTACGCCTCTTCTTTCTTCTTCTTCTTTTAAAGAATGGCTCCTTCATGAATTGCCAATGTCAGAGTGTAACGATGGAGACTGCCACATGAAAAGGTATCATGAAGAAACAAGGGTACGGTAGTTATGAACGCGTACGGTATCTGCTGACAATTCTCTAATCTAAAACAACACAAACATGTAGAGTTAGTACCACACCTTATAATTTAATTTTGTTATAAAAGGTACTATTATTGGTACTAAACTATTAAAGGTACTATTAAGGCATTGACACCTTATTGGTGTTTTCGTATTGAGACATTACGTCACGTGACATTAGCTGTATAATGTATTCTTCTTCTTCTTGGCGTATAATGTATTGCTTTAACGTCAAAAACTATCAAATAAAGCCATTCTTGTACGCCAATTAAGAGGTCATAAATCATAATAAGTGGCAACACATCGAATGTGGAACAGACTTCATGGCGCATATGGTGTATAATCAGGTGGGCCACCTGATTATAAAGGCTAGTCAACAATAACAAAAGTATTCAAATCCCAGATTAAAATTTTTATAAGCATTTCTTCTTCTACTTCATCGTTTTTAAAGCCTCCGAAATCCGAATAGCTCACGCAATGAAATACGAAAGTTGTAATTTCATCACATAACAATGTAATATCTAATGAGTATAATCAATTATCAAACGAAAATGTATAATTTGTAATACAAATGTCAATTCATTTTTCTAACACCTCATGATTTTTCAGTATTGCATTATTTTATTATACTCGGGTTGAATAATATTTTACTTTTGTCATTTGTTTATGCATTAAAAAAAACAGAATCAGAATGCAATATGCTTAAAAAAAACAAATGTCAAAACGTAAAATGTTTGTAAAAAGATGCATTCTCCAAATGTAACTTAATTTTAGAAATATATAAAGTTATTACGGTGTAAATAATGTCCGGAGGCCTTATTGATAAAGTATATATAGGCTTAGACAATGCGCCAGCCGCATTCGACATAAAATCAAGGATACTCGGTCCCGTAAGTAAACGAACAAGCTTAGCGTATATTAGGCAAATTGTTTAGAGTTTACTTTATTAGTTGACATTTTACAGAATGGAACAAACCTCGAGTACATAAGGTCCGAAACGGGCGTAGTGGCAGTGTTGAAGAATGATAAATTCGAACCGTTACACTTGGCGCTGCACCATACACGCTCCGAGGCGCTAGCGGCGGCTAGATCTCTGGCGCAGAATTTAATAGAGACGATTCGAGCAGAGCTGGCGCAATGGAGTGCAGCGCAGGCTGGCGGGCCACCTCCGGCGCTGAACGTTCCACCGCCGACGTTGACGACCACCGCCGCACCGCCTCCCGTGCCGCCGCCTGTCGTGTCGGCCGTCTCGACGCCTTCGTCGATGTCGACGACCGCGCATCCGACCGTCATACCGCCTGTAGTGAGTGTGGCGCCTGCGTCCGCGCCACTTATGACCGTGCGTCAGCCAACCGTGCTACAACTCCTACCACAGCAGCAGTATGTTTTAAACCAGGACAGTGGGCAGCTAATACCTATAGTTCAACCGGGTGTACAAGTATCCAATACCAATTTTACATCACTACCTGTGGCTCCGCAGTTGAGTGCTTTACAGCAGCCTAACTTTGGAACTCAACTTGTAGACATATCCAGTATGCAGCCTATAAATGTGACTCAATTGAGATTGAGCGGAGTGCCTTCATCAATGTCTATGATACTTCCAAACAGCTTCTCAATCCCTCAAGCGAGTCTGACAGGAGCAGATACTACTACAGTTAGCTCGGCTACGGCTACACCAGTTGTTTGTGCAGCTCCAAGTACTAATTCCTCGCAGAAAATCTTGTACAGTACTGAAAAGGTGGATAAGGATGTGAGGTATCACATACAAGGTGCAGATGCAATGCAATGGACAGTGCCAGGCTCTCAGACTATGTTGATACCTTACCAACAGCTACAGGACCTCACATCCAATCAAACTGGCTTGACAAACATACAGCCGCAACAGTTTGTTTCTGTAAGTAATAAAATCTTATCATTAGTTAAACAATTGCATTTTAAATATTAAAATATCTAAATCTACATTCTTGAGAATAGTCAAAAGCTAAAGCTACATTACCTGTAAATAACTAAAACAGTGATCTTTAAATTGTAGGCAGCAATCTTTTCAAAGGAAAAGTCTCTTAAGTGACTCCAATAAATATATTGCATATGATTATATGAAGTATATTTCAGACAAGTAACTATCTATTCTGTGAATAAGTATCATTTAGGGCTTAGCTAATAAGTATAATAGCTTCATTATTTACATTACAGATTGCACCAGCAAATAGTTTCCAACAAACTTCATTACCTTTATCAGCTGCACAGCTGCATCAGCTTCAAGCCACAGGAACCATTATGCAGCTTAATCAAAAGGTATTTTCCATATTGCTTGACTAAACAAAATTGGCAGTATTTAAAATATAATACACTGGAATTGGCAATTTTTTTATAGTGAAAATACAAAATTATTGTTTATGAGTAAATTCTACTACATTGTTTTTATTAATCAATGATTTTCATATAAAAATAAAGTAATATAATCTCTCAACAGCCAATAGTAAGCAGCGCGTCCCTAATTAATATAATATCAACTGGACAAGCGTCTTCACCCCATATTATATCAGTGAGCATAAGATGTATTACAGTAGCGGTTATTTTAATTTCCATTTTCATTTTTTCAGCTTTAACACAATTATTTGCTCTATTTTTCAGTTGTCACCCTTCCATGTTTAGATGATCTTCACTAACCTTAGAAAATATCAGTCATAAACTTACTTACATCGGAAGCAGACAATTCATTCCTTATCATTTATGCCTAATAGTACATTTATTTTAGGATTAAAACTTAATATTCTGATCAGTTAATCACATCTGTAATCTGGCAGTGTAACAAATTGTAAACTGCTTTTGCACCTAAATCTTATTTAAGGTTTTGGGCTTTTACTGTCACTTGTATGTATGATTGACAAAGTTGGTGTTTGACCTGTCCATAACCAACATTGGAATGCTTCAAAATACAAAATAATTTCATCTTATATGATTAAGGAAGCAAGCATCCACTTTGTCAGTAGTGCCTATATAAAAAGCAACATTATTTCAACACTTAAATTCTATTTTAGACTTCGTCTACATCAACGAAAAGTATAGGACAAGAGACGAGAGGCCAAAAGAGATTGTCAGATGGCACACCAAGTCAACTACAACTCCGACCTATTGCACCAGCTGGGTAAGTTAAACAAGACTAAAGATTTACTTAGTGTGATAGAACCAAAGGAAAAGTTTGTAGAGATTATTTATTTCGGCTTTAGTTATCTTGTGTTAAACTTAAATATTATTTTATAATTACGTATAGATACCCAGACATAATTGTGCCTTTCTCCCCACAACTTGGCTGGCTACAGTTTTGTTCGAGTATAGTGCCAGAAAGTCGTGTTCATTTAAATCTACTTCAACCCTTGTCTATGGTAACTGTACTGAGCCAACAATTAGATGCACGGAACTTCATATACAGAATAAACAATCTCTCTAACTTTCGAAAATCATCCGCCATCTATTGTCCATTTAGTTTTTTTCCAAATTTCCAGGCCACATTATGGACACCTCAGATTATTCTGCAAATTCTTAGACTAAATTCACAGTGCACAAGGCATCGGGTGCCAAGGGGTTTCCTACTGCATGTGTAAGGTTATAATGTGTGTGTAATCCGTTCTGCTGCCGCAGGTCTCATGTTAGCCTGGACAAGACTTCAACTCGAGACTCCAGATCTTGGACAGCCGCAGGTACAAGATTTACTGAAGCTTACAAACAGACAAACATATTTGCATATACTAAAAGAAGTATTCCTTGAAAATATACTTTGTTACTGTAAAATGTTTTGTTAGTTAACATGTTGTTTAAATTAATAAAGCCATGCGTAATTCTTCGCTTAAGCGTAAGTAATGGGGCTCTTTTTTTTAATTAATGTGTGTTCGCATAAATCTTTATCAGCGTAAAGAAGCAGTTTCTAGTTTTAAAATAACAATAACATGTTTGTGTAAGCAAATATTTTTGTCTGTTCTAATAGAACTTAATTATTATTTACGACAAAAAGCACTCAACTAGAACGGGTGCTTCAAGCTAAAGCAATGCGTTTTATTTTCAGAGATCATGATTATGTCTTTGTATTGTATAGCAACCTTGTATTATTTTTTCATATATATTTAAATAACCTAATCCTTAATAGATTTCTGACAACTCTGAAGGGGAACAGATCATGCTGATATTTTATCTATTTTTCTAATTAGTCCTTTAACTACGCTGCTTTGCATCAATACTCTGTTTCTTTCTGGACTTCCAATTTTCACATGGCGCACTATAATTTAAGAAATACTATGAAGTTCTCTGTGAAGGAGGGAGGGATCCTGACTCCTATCAAACATTTGCAACATCTTTACTCATCAAAGGCTTACGTATGCTATGATTCGGACCTGACCAGACTTCCATATTACCTAACTAATACCAAATACACCTTTTACACTGAGATTCCAGAATCATGTATAATGGGGGAAATTGAAAGAGAGCCAGTTGACGTAGGTCCACGTCATTCGGTCGGAATATGTCAAAACTAAGTAAGCCGATATCTGTCGGCTGAGTTTGACATAACCCGACCAAATTATTTCAATCTGCGATATGTATCGGTTTCAACTTCCCTGATTGTACCTTAAGTTGCTGAAAAATCTTAAAGCCACGTGACATCAGCCGCTTTGCATTTTCGCGTAATTTGCGTCGGCGCTGGCTCAGTGAATTGGACATCTGCAGCTTCGTGACACACATAGTATTAATTTAAGCTTCATTTATTTGCAAGTTAGACAACAATTGCAATTTCCATTTTCTCCTTTTCAGAAATCAGGGCATTCAACTTAACAAACGAATAATGAACGAGGATATTCTTTTTTGTTATAAGATTTGACAGTACATTATTTTTGCATTCTGATTTTTGTAGTGTTGGAGGCATCGTTACTGTGATCATCGGAAAAACAAGATCCTGCTTCCCTGAAGATATTGCATCCACGTCGTATTAAAAAAAAAGTGTAGGCCACTTTTTGCTGACTTTTCACACCTTTTCCTAGGAGGCTGGGATGCTGCTGCCCATGGGCCATGGCCTAAGATGGCCTACTTTTAAATCCAGTCCTTCTTAGAATTAATCTAAATTTAATATTCTTTAAAGGTTGTTTAGTTGTTTTTAGCAGATATTTTCCAGCTGTTTGCTTGTGTTTTTATTCGTTGTGACAGATTCTAGTTCGTTATATTTTGCGTTATTGCGTTCTTAAATTTTGCACTATGCGCCTTAATACCGCTATTGAATATTGACGCTATTGGCGTAGACATAATTTTATAAACAAGCAGTTAAAAAAATGGATCAATCACACTGCCGCCATTTTTTAAATTTCATTTATCTTTATAGCTTATAGAAGCAAGAAGATGGCAATTTAAGAATCCACGCCCGGCTGCTACTTCTCAAATTACTGATTTTCTTTTTTTTTAAATCAGGTTTATGTATAACTTTGAAGTTTCCGCAGTTCCGATGCCAGAACGAAAATTTTAATCCACAATACGAGTCATATTATAGTATTTTAGGCATCGCGTAGTGTTATGAGATAACAAAAGAATATACAAGTTACTTTTGATTCCAAAACCAAATCTTCCCCATAATAACTTAAACTACCTATAATTAAATATTGGAATTGAAGTAGCCGTATATTTTTAAAGCGTTGCTTCTGTGTTTGTGTTAGTGGCAAATTCTATAGCTTATCCAATTGCAGGTAGAGAGAATACGGTTGTCAGTATGGGTATGAAGATCAACCCAGCGCACGGTACCATTATACATGTATCTTCTGGACAACAGACCAAGTAAGTTGAAGTAAATAATGACAGTTACTTCGGATCATATTACGAAACGTTTGTTACAAATAAATATAAATTTTCTTTCAGCGTTTCGGCGTCCGGAATAAGTCAAGATGGTACGGGAATGTACATAAAGCAGATAGATAGAAACTCCATTCAGATTCAAACCAATAAAGATGGGCAAAAGCAGGATCTGAACGCGAGCAAAATGCAAAGCACCGCCCAAAACGTTCAAATGATCACGGTTCCTCAAGGCATGACAGTATTACAGAACCCTTTAAATATAAGCCAGATGCCTACCGTGATCGGTCAGCCTAACAGCCACGTATACATGATACCGACCAACCATCCTAATTTAGTTCAAGGAACGATTCCTCAGGGACTACTCGGTCAGCAGATGCTGCAGCCGGGTCAGAATGTGACGGTGATGCAGCCGAATCAACTAGGCGTGCCGGGGGGCGTACAGTACAACGTCCCCATAATGCCAATGAATATGCCCCCCAACTCCCAGTACATGCAAGCCGGACTGAATCTCAACGCTCAACTTTCGGCTCAACAACTAAACGCGGCACTCGCTAATCAGCAGCTCGCGAATTCAAACTTAGCAGGGACCATACCTATAGTACAAGCCCCGCCACCCTCGTCGCCGATAACTAACGCGCAGACCGCGATGACGCAGCAGGCTCAGCAAATACTGCCGCAGAATTCGACCTTCATCACGCCGACTTCCCAATACGCCCAGATGCCCCAGTACATGATGCAAGCCAATTCCGGAACTTTGGCGATGCCCGGTAACAATCCAGGGGTCCAGTATAACATTCCGGCGGCTCAGGCCGCGACCCCGGCGCAGAATACTGCGGGCAACGGCCAATCTTCTACAACTGAAACCGAAAACTCCAATGGAGCTAACGGTCAAACCAACTACATTTCTTCGTCGTCGCAGGAGAGTACCTATACACCCGGAACGACTACGATGCAAAACACGCAGCAGAATTTCACATCCGATGCCAGCACGACTCCCACCGCCGGGTTCACTTCGACCAACCAAACTGTATCCCAACAGACATATTCGAATAACGGCAGTGCCACTCAAGCGTCTACGTACAACGGTAGCCAAACGTCAACACAGCCCAGCTATCTCCAAAACACATCGAACCCCCAAACTCCGAACCAAACGTACGCGTCTGTGTCCACGCCTAACTCACAAACGTCTCAAACTAATTTCTCCCCATCCACAACGCCTGCTCCAGCCCAGTCGTATGCCGGAGCGTCTATGCCCACTTTACCGAACGTAGCTTTCCCCCCGAATCAAACCCATCAGAATCCATATCCCAATGCAACAGGTCAGAACATGGCAGCCTACGCCAACAATCAGTATCAGTACACCAGTCGCCCCTGGTTCAGGCCGAGATACGGTTCTCCCCAGGGCTCCCCCTACTCTGGAGGTGTCCCCCCCGGGAATGGGCCCCCTATGCCGGTCCCTCCGCCGTCGAGCAACTACAATTACTGGCAGGACAGTTGAAACCCTGAGAATTATGTACCGGTTCTGGCGTTACCTTAAAAGTTCGGTTGATCCGAAAATTTTTGAGTTCTTCCTTTGACTAAAAGTTTTACTTTGTTCAGTATGTTAAGTATTTTGTAAATAATTTTTGTTTTATGCATAAATGTCGACGAAATTCACTTGAAACTTAAACTACTAACTTTACATAATACATATTATGTAGTTGCAAAAGGGGAGTTTTTAGGAAAAGCAGGCTATATACAATCTAACATTTTTAGGCCACAAAACACTATAGTGAACGTGTTTTAAGTATATATTTTTTTTGATTACGTCAAAGGTAATGTAATCTAATAAATAATTATTCTATGCCCTATTCAAAATTATGTTAAGACTACGATTTTTTGTATTTAATACATTTTACACATTATTCATAACAAGAAAAAATACACCACATTGGCACGGTGGAACTTGTCTCATTCCATAAAGTCTGATTTCAATAATGTATTCAAGTCTTTCTATAAAAACAAAACAACTCTAAATTGAGTGCTTACTCGGTGTAAAACCTGAATAAATGTATCTCATTCTTAAAATTCATTCTTGGATTAAGTGAAATGGTCAAACAACCTATAACCCGGGCGGAATATCTTCTGACTACGCTAATGTGGTCTTAATATGGTCATAAAAGTAAGATGAGACTGCACTCAAGCGGCGATATAGCGGCTTCTATAGAATTGCCCAAGTTTCCTTAGTGTGGTCTTACCTTTATAGATATTTTGTTCGGGAAGTAAATATAAGAGACTGGTATAAGAAGATTACGTTTATAAAATGTATAGAGAACTATAGATAAATCTATATTGCAATGTATTTATTTAGTTTTATTTCAAAGTCTTTGTCCAATTAGAATTAGACAAGGACAAACCTAATCATCGTATTTTTTTATCGAAACGGATACTAGATTTAATCCGGAGGAGTCTCGACAGTTGTGTTAACAAAAATAAACAAATAAACGTCAATATGACAGTTTATCTTGTTTTTGACTTTTTTAAGTTGTATTTTGTATGGACTTTCTGATAAGTTTTAAACTTATACCAAATTTAATGACATGAACTTAGACAATCGTTACTCAGTAAGCGCGTCTCAATTTATGCTGAACGAAATAAAAAACAGGCATCAAAATGTAAAGAAAGCATATCAACTGTTGAAGAGGAAAGCCGATGCGCTTCGAAGAAGAATGCGACAGGTTGCTCTAGAGTTGTGCGATACGCATACTCTTCTCAGCCAATCTATGAAAGAAGCTTATATCGCCCTCGCAGCAGTGAAATTTGCAAATGGGGAATCGAATGCCTTTATTCTTGAAAATGTTGGAAAGGTACCTGTGCTCAATTATATGGAATCACCTCAGGCACACGAAATTTCATTACTATCACTGTAGGTGGTTTGACCCCCTTTACCTCGCCCTTGATAACTTGCAACACCAGAAGGCATAGGATAATGAGACAGAAAGGTGCAGGAACCCGGGATGCACCATTTTAAAATACGCCTATGGTTGCAGGTGTAAGGTTAGATTTGTAACCTAACCTCACCAAGGGCCGAAGTAAGTAGCATAATTTCCAAAGTAAACCAGGATATTTTATTCAAGGATACTCACAAAGGTTACATTCGTATTTGTTTGTGTTGAAAATAACATTTTACCAGGCACAAGTTCGCGTTGTGCGCACACATGAGAATATTGCGGGCGTATCCATAATGTCTATACGAGCCATCGATGTCCCATACGTCCCAGACGTGTTCAAGTTTAGCGGTCTCTCTGCTGGTGGACATCGCACGAACGAGACCAAAAAGACTTTCAGAATTGCGTTGACGATTTTAATGAAGTTTGCAACTTTGAGAAGCACTTGTGGAATCCTGAATGATGCTCTTCAGTCTACGCAAAGGTATATTACCCTGGGTTTGCCGCCATAAACAGAACTAGCTGATGTCCGTTGCGCCAAAATTCGTTTATCACGAACTGTACATTTTTCCGGGGTAAAAAGTATCATATGTCCTTTTCCAGCAACCTCATACCAAACTTCATCAAAATCGGTTCAGCGGTTCGGGCGTGAAGAGGTAACAGACAAACAAACACACTTTTAAAATTAGAATCGATATGCGGGTCTCGTCTTCGTTTTTTATTCTCAATTATTTTGTTACTTTCAGAAAAGTTAATAGTATTGAAAAAGTTATAATGCCAAAGTTGCTGAATACTGAATTTTACATCACGAAAGAACTTGATGAAAGAGTAAGCGCATACATGATACTTAGATACTACAACTAGAACTAATATCAATAAGCTTTGTTCTATACAGGTGTTACAAAATGAAGTGATAAAACTTTAGGGATCGAATGTGTCCCTGATATACACCTGACTGTAAAAGTAGTAGCGCTGGAAGCGAAAAAAACGTGCAAGAGAGACAAATTGCAAATTTTTTTCCGATCTCAGCGCCGTTAGTTTCACGGTGAACTCAATATTAGGGACACATACGATCCCTAAAGTATAATCACTTTTGTTGCAGCCTGTATATATTTTTTGATTTCTTCATTATAATACCTATCTTACTAACGTTTTGTCATAGGAGCGGGAAGAATTTTACCGACTTAAAATGGTAAAAGCAAAGAAAAGAATCATAAAATTGTCTGAATTGAAGAATCGTCAGAAAGACTCAGATAAAACTTCATCTTCGTCAATGTCTTCAATATCTCTTAAATGTTCGTGTATAATTTGCGAACAGTCTTCAAATTCTGTATGAGAATGGTCATCATTCGAATCCAGCTATTCACGAGACTCGGGAGTGACTTTATAATTCTATTTAAAGTATATTTCAATATATTAATTTTATACATTATTGATTATAATCAACATAAATGTACACAGATCACAATTGTTTATTTCCACTCTACAGTTTTATTGGTTAAATTAAATTAGATAATACAAAAAGTAACTGTTCGTATATTTCGTTCGTATTAGATCATGATTTAATTGCAATATCACAAAACCCAGCCGTCGTCTAATCGCTCTCCCATTGGCTTTGTAAAGTCCTGGCATTTTCGAAATTTTTCTAACATCTCGCCCTGCAAGGAAAATAGTTAATTCACGAGCAACAAGAAATTTTAACGCAAATATATGCATATTCCTCTTGGTTCGACCTTTTGGATAGAGTCCATCCGAACCAAGGACGATGGACTAGAAGGACCTATACTTTTTCGTAGATCCTGACCATCTAGAGTTTTTGTCACAAGGTGGTACTTTTTTATTCTATACTCACCGGGCCCGTTTTCCTAATAGTTTCGCTATAGAAAGTAGTTGGACTCGATCCTGTTCCATAAAGAGGGTATTTTAAATGCATCTGAAAAACCGTTACATTTGAAAAGTACGGTTACATCACGTATGGACTGGCTACTATAGGACCTATGTTATTAATAACCTTACATTCTTATCAGCAGTTTCTTCCATTTTTCTAGGTTCAAAGTTAGCTTTAACATAAGTAGCGTCGTATTCCGTGCAATGTTCTTGTATTGGCTGCGGTGAAGACATTTCTTTCACTACTTGATCATACATTTCTTTCCAATACAAATTCCGAAGCATTCGCTTTCGTAGTCCCTCTAAAAGATCATTTAGAGCAAAGTAGTGAAACATGTACAAGTGTACCTATTAATAATAGTTTTGTCAGTGCGGGACGCGGGTGCTCTGCCGCAAAAACTTACCAGTTGGATAGTCAGAAGTTTTAGGAATTTCGTAGCTGTTGCGCATTTCACTACCCAATCTATCAGCTGGTCTTCCATCCTGCAATATCCAACTACGACTGTAATTAGGATATTTACTGTAGGCAGACGGCTCAACTGGAACTTTGGGATGTAGAAATATTCGCTCGAGAGGCCGAAGTTTAACATCAGTGCTTTCTTCTTCAGGTTCTTTTATTTCAGCCTGTATTTCTTTGTCCATGTCGTATGAGAGATTTTAAGATTCAAAATATTTTTCTTTGCGTGAAAATTGGTATTTCGTTTCCATAGCAATTAAATTAACATAAAAAACATGACCATTGACTACAGACATGACATTGACGTTTGCGCTCTGTTAGTTGTCACTTTTGATTTTCGTATTTTAGTTGTCAATAAAAACGAAAATGTCGGAGGCCTACCAATTGGCCAAAAAACAAGATTTGCCTCCGCCAGGAGGCTACAAGCCTATTCCGTTTAAGAGGCTACCAGCTAAACAATATTTCAGTGGTAGGTTACAAAGTGTAATAAAAACTTTACAATTTATATTATGTAACCTCTTCCTATAGGTTAACTACATCTCTATTTTCTCTTTTTTTCAGGATACACTTTATTCGCAGCATTCGTGGGTGTTACATCGTTTAGTTTATATTTATACAACATAACTGCTAAGAAAATTCTGAAACATGAGATTGAAATGCGCTCAGCAAAAATGGCAGTATACCCAATGTTATTGGCAGAGCGCGACCGTGAGTACTTGAAGCAGCTTCGCAGAAACCGCGACGCGGAGGCTGAAATCATGAAGGATGTTCCTGGATGGGAGGTAAGCTATAATAGCTGTAAAATACAATACACAAATGAAGCTATAAAAAGTATTCTTTTTATAGCTTCATTTGTGAAAATTTTCTTAGCTGCATAATATATAAAAAGAATGCAGGAATTTTCTGTAGTGGATGGTACATATTTGGAGCCTTATAGTGTACCTACTTAACATCAGAGAATCTAAAAAGGCCAAAATAGCTATAAGGAATTGATCTGCAATTCATTTTTTTCTGTTATGTTGTTAAATCTAGGAGGAAGCATATTATTAAAGCTATACACCAAAAGTTTCCAACATATAACAGTAAATCAACATTTCAGGTGGGCACTTACTATGGAGAGCCCGTGTATAAGAATCTGCCCAAAGATACACTTGTGGACCCGATCTTCCATGAATACTATGCCCACAGTTCTCCCTCTAACTGGTTTAAGAGGGCCTACATTGCGCTGCGGTCTTAAGAGTCCACGGAGCTTGATTAAGTCAGTACAGCTTTGTTTACACTGATCAGTTAGAAGTGATTATGTTCTTAAATAAATCATTAGTTAGTCCTGGACTCTAAATAAATTGTAAATTATTTTAATGTTTTTTATTTACAACATTTTCTTAATAACTTAAGCCACAAACCTAGTTTTAGATTGTTATATTTTATGCAAAAATGCGGGTGGTGTAAATGAAGAATGGTATTGTTGAATAATTTTATTTATTTATAAATTTTTTATAAAAAATGCATAACAGTATTGTTATAAACAAGATAAAATAAAGATCAGGCATATGTAGAAGTTCATAAACAAAATACAACTAATAATTTCAGTGTAACTTATCAGGTCACTAAATATTGCATAAAAATAATCTCAAATTAACTATTTTCTTTCTAAACTTAACATTTTCAACTTTCTTTTGTCCATTGAATTTTTTAAGGTTTTAAAAATAAAAATCAGTCCTTAACTTGTATGTCATAATTTTTCTTACCCCTAAATATTATTACCTAACAAAATAACCACAGCACAGAAAACACATTTATCAAATTAGCTAATGTAAATTTTGATATATATTTCTTATAGAGACATGATCATTGCTGAGCAGACTCTGGTTGAGTACAAACCGCTTTTAAGAGCTTAATAAAGAAATTATAGTAAATGCTTTTTTTATGTTGAGAAGTTACTGTATCATCAACTGCTAAGAATTGTATGATACTTAGGTATTGTTCGTAGCTAATACAAGGACATTCCCTTTAATATTTTTCCACTAACAATCTCAAAAAATCACTGGATATGTAGTAGCTTGTGGAAATAGTTGCCTCTTTAGAGAAACATCCATCCCAGTATGAAATTTGATGACAATTTGATGGCCATTAATTTAATATAAAAGGTTACAAAAAAGATGTGGATAATAAGAACCCAATTCTTTAAATTCAGTTCACTTTCAAAATAAATTGGTATGGTGAGTATCTGTTATTGTATTGTTTATAATAATATTTATCTATTTTTATGTATAGGGAATCTTGCTTCTAAATGGGCGGGAGTCTTATAACCTAATTATTTTCTGTCCTACCTAATGTATAGTTTATCAAAGTATCCACACTACATATAGACCAATACCTCCACTCCCTATAAATATGGATGTTTGGCCCTTGTATACATAAGGACGATCGAATCAGAGATCTAACCGGTTGATTTGTGCATTCCAGTGTGTAAACATGGTTTAAATCCAGTCTACATTCATTCAACTGAGTTCGATCTATCTCTCAGTATAAAGGCTTTAAACTTTTTTAAAATATATCAATAATAATATGTGTACCACAACCCTTATTTGCACTTCTTTATCACAATCTTTGGTTTCAGTTTTTTGGATCTAAGCTTAGTCATATGCGACATAACCATGAACATACCGGGTACAGTCAAAAACAATAAATAAACTCTTAGGAACGTTGGCATATGGAAAGCGAAATTCCATTCATTCGGTAGGGCTACAGAGAACTTATTTGTCTCCTCAAAGTAAGGTATGTTGCGTAGGAGTACTATCGACTCGCAGAGGATACCGAGCGGATACAAAGGTATCCAGATTGAGTACCGCAGCCAGGTCAGCAAGTATATTTCTTTGTTATACAGCTGGGCTATGTAAAATGGATACCTGAAACAACAATTTTTATTTTACAAAGGAGTTTTCGAACTTAAAAATCAAGGCCAGATCATTTGGTAGTTTTACGTAGAAGGTTTTCCGGGAGTTTTAGATATTGGTGATTTTTATTGATTTCGACGTGCGGCGAACTTTTACTTTGCCACGTCGTATCTCTGCCGCTCGCGACACTATGTTACGCGTACCACAAGATAATACGTAAATTAAATTACAGATAATTCCTCCTAACTTATCCTACATTTTATGTCCTAACCATTTTTTTTAATCTAAAGGTAGTTAAAGCTTTTCAAAACCGCAACAAACATCAGTGTTGAACAACTTACTAATTTCCACACCAGCACGAGGTTAAGTATGTGGCGCGTTTTTTATTTTGTGGTATTCTTAGGATGAACAATTCTCTTACCACCACTGCAAAATTTCATGCATCTTCCTTGGCTTCGCTATTCTCGATGAAGCAATTTTTTGGATCGAGGTAAAAGTTTGCAGCTCTCGAAAGCCTAAACTATTATATATATTAAAAATACAACCGGGAAACAAATTGTAGGAAATTTTGTTTATTTTTATATAATATACATTGATTAATCGTAAGATAAGTTATAATTGGGCTAATGATAAAAAACTGTACTAAGGCGTCGTGGTGCTCAAAATTGTGAAAAAAGATTTACAACCGCTTATAAAGAAACCTGCTTTTGTGGAAAAATATTTTGAACGTACGAGAGCTGCAAATCTACATCAACACGCGTTGAGTAGACGTACTTTGATGACGACATCCCTGTTCAGTTTATTGCCAATTACTTTACTGAAAATAATCTTGATATTTAAAAAAAATATATGAAAGTTGACAATATATTCTATAATTTGTTTCTTGTTTTGTTCGAAAGCTGAAAACTTTTACCTCGATCCAAAGACTTGATCCATCGAGAATAGCGAATCATGGGAAGATGCGTTTAATTTTGCAGTGGTGCATTATAAGTAGACTGTTCCTCCTAAGGCTCAACTCACACCGAAAGAGCGGCGAAGGCCAACGAGGCGCGAAGTCCCGCGACTTCTCGAGCAGTCGCGGGAATCCGCGCGCCTTCTCGAGCCCACCCGCGATGGTCGATAATAAGTATTATAATAACGAAAATAAAGTTCAAATTTATATCACACTAAAACTGCGCTTCGCTTCGTTGCCCTTCGCCGCTCTTTCTGTGTGAGTGAGTTGAGCCTAAGAATACCACAAAATAAAAAACGCACCGATTACTTTACTTCGTGCTGGTATAAAATTTAGTAACATGGAAAAAATGGTGTTTGATAGGATTTCGAAACGCTTATAGGCTTGTAACGATAGATTTCACAAAAAAAATGGCTATACCATAAATTGTAGGAAATGTTCTCAACAAGAGTTTGATTTGTTAGTAAACAACTTTATCGTCAAATGAGTTGGAACGATAATATTCTCGAAAAACTGTATTTGGCCGTCATTTTTTCGATATAGCGGCGCGAGTGGCAGAGTTATAAGGCAAAGTAAAAATTCGAAAGGAGCACGTCTATAACAATCACCAATTTCAAAAACAAAACTCCCGTAAAACTTTCTAGGTACACATACATTTAGAGCACCAAATGATCGGAGTATCAATCTTCTCGTCAAGATGATGTGATATATAAACAGCAGGAAAAGATCCAGAAATAGTCTCAATTTTCCTGTCTTATCTTGGGGACCTTAGACTATAGCACATAAACTATATGCATTGTATTTAATATACATTTGAAGAAGAAGAAGCGGTTAACTAACATTTTTACAAGCTTGGAATAAATTCAATTTTTTTCCCATGAAATTGCAACAAATCATTTAATTTACCTATTTCATTATCTAGCTAGTGTATTTATTTATATTTGATATATAAATAAATACACTAGCTCCTAAAGCTTCCATTTGAGCAAAAATCCGGCAGATTTTTAAATGTTAGTTACCCATTTCTTCCACTTGTCTTCATTTGTTTATGAGTGCGTGCGGCGACGCATAAACACTACGGCGGTCGGCACATAACAAGCGCGCGCGTTTATTTTTATGAAGATAGCCTACTCGGTTCTATATAACGTATACGTAACTCCCACATCGGTTTCGGTGACGGTGGCCAGTTTCATAGAAACCAGGCCTGTTACGCTGAAGTAATTTTATAGTGCCCAAGTGTGTACGCAGTACACAAAAGCACTCTCTTTGTGGACCGGATGACCAACACGACCGGCGAGAGACCAGGCGCAGGACGATTCTACAAAACTGGCAACGGTGTTGTGCCGTGTTTCGTTCAGTGAGTGAATTTACTGGTGACCCAACTTCCCTAATCCCCAATCCCTATTCCCTCCGGCCGGCCGGCAACTCACTTGCAACCTTTCGGATGACACGAGTGTCCATGGGCGACGGCAGTCGCTTTCCATCAGGTAAACCGTCTGCTCGCTTGCCCCCTAAATATCATAAAAAAAAACAACCATGAAATCAGCTGGCGTTGTTCCAACCCACAACCTCCGGGTCAAAAGCCGTATGGTAACGTACCTGACAATCTCCACGGTGCTCCACACCAGGAACAGATAGAACACGACGGGTTTGGGGTGCATGCGCGGCTCCGCCTCTATCATGGCGAACAACACGAACGCGCGACCACCAACTTGCATTAACGCCATCAGTGGACTACCCTGGAAAGATAAAATAAAATTAGGGGCAAACGAGCAAGCGGGTTACCTGATGGAAAGCAACTGCTTTTACCCAACAGAAGTGTGGTGCGTTGCCGGCCTAGTATTTTGTATTTTGGGCGACAGGTATTTTGGGATTTTTTGACACATATATGTCTGGTTTGCAGGTATTAAGTTGATAAGTAGTTAACCAAATTTTAACTTAACTTTATGTTATAAACTGCATGTAAACACAAAATTTAGTGGCACGTTAAGTCACTTAAAATTTAGTTAACTACTTATCTACTTAATACGTGTAAACCGGACATTAGGGACCGTACTCGCGGCGGATTTTATTGACGCGGACTTATTTCCGCCAGTGCGGATACTTACATAAAATTTTAAGTGTAAGGACGTCTGTCCACCAACACCGTTATTTAACAAAATTGCGTTCTTTCGCTGTGCAGACCCTCCCTAAATGATGAAACACATAAATAAAATTTGTGGACTTTACAAATATCAGTACTAACAAGGAAGTTGCTTCATAGCCAAACTGCAGGTCTATATAAGTTGGTCGCGTTATATCGAACCCAGCAGACAGATCATAACCGAAACGATAATCCGACCCAATAAGGTACGCGCACACTTTGACGGAGCGTGCCGGGGCTCATCGCCTTGACTTGGATTTTGAGTACGTCAGTATGACCACTTTTAAGTCACTCGTTAGTCCTTACTCGATGTACCGAAAACGTTGCTATTTTCTATTTCTACTAAAATCTACTAAACCGTGTTTTAGCTTCTAACAAAATCTTTCCTTCATTTATCAATGTATTGCATGTGGTTAAAACTAAAATAAAATTTAATGTTTTTATACATATACTGCCTTCATTATCTTATTTAAATGTTTTATTATATTTTATTCAGTATTATCAATTTCCTACTATAAACTACTAAAAGATTTTAGATTACCTACTAAACCGTTATTCATTAGTACAAAAAGTAGAATTCTACTAAAAGTGGTTACACTGTTGGCGGTTTGCCGGGCCATGTCGCATCCGCCCCGCTGAGGCCGGGCAAGCTCCGTCAAGGTGTGCGACACGCGCATCAATATTATATACAATTTATATGGAGGTGGATTTTTCCACTAAGACCCCGGCACGCTGCGGCTCGACATAGTTTGCTTTTTCCTATAACACATCAACTAGCTGTTGTTAATGTTTCATTTTCTTCGATGATACTTACAGAAGCAAATGTTAACTTTTTAAATATCGTATACTACCCAACGAAAGAAAAGAACCAACCTTCGTATATCCAAACATAGGATGCATAACTTCCAAGAACATCATCAGCTGTAGAAACTTCATAGCTGATCCGACATGCTCGTACGTGGTGGGCACAGACTGATACTCCAGCTTAGCGTACCTCACTCCCATCACAGCGAGGACATACATGAAGCCGATGAATTGGAACAGGTTGTATATCACTAGGTACACTTTCTTCAGGTCTTCTGGAAAGTCATTTACAGTAATATGTAAATATTACAAATAGGTAAAGTTTGTAAGAAGCAGGTGCTGGTTTTTTTTTTACGAAATCGGAAACAAGCTAGCAGATGGGTTTCATAAATTAAAAAAATAAAAATCATTTATTTCTGAGTAAATTAAAAAAAAATGTTATCAGAATGTTGACCTACCACCGGTTCGGGAACTAGCCGTGAAACTCCGGCATAAGAAACTCGCATGGGGGTACTTTTTACCAAAAAAGTGGAAAAATTCATGTTTTAAAATAAAAATATACAATAAAATGTAACTTATCCAATACATTGCTAATAAAAAAATTGTTACATCATTGTAAGTCAAAAATTAATAATTTACGTGAGGTAGCCTTGCAAACAGCTGTTCTACTACCAGGATGTGCCGTCGTTAATAAAATCATTTACCTTATAGTTTTGTAATCATTTGGCACACAAATGTTCTTTGACTACTTTTTTAAATTTATTGATAGAAAGATTTTTAACATTTTCTGGGATTTTATTGTAAAGGCGTATACAATGACGTTTGAAAGATTTACTTACTTTCCTAAGTCTGATCACTGGTAAATCTAGTTTTTGCTTATTCCTAGTGTTTCTACATTGGATATCACTTTTTAATTTAAATTTATTCAGGTTTTTTCTAACATACATTATTACATAATTCAAAATGTATTGAGAAGCAACAGTTAGAATACCAATTCTTTAAAATTGATTTCTCAGAGATTCCAAGGGTTTCATGGAAAGCAACTGCCGTTATCCACTTGTATCATCAAAAGAGTTGCAATTGCGTTAGTAATTGAAACAGTTTTAAATTTATTTTTATCATTAATGATGGAAAAAATTTAAATACTGAAAGCACTCACAGAAAACCATTGAGCCGGTTTTTAAATACTGAAAGCACTCACAGAAAACCGGCTCAATGGTTTTCTGTGAGGCCGGGATATTTCTCCGATCGAGCCGGCCTATTCGTGCCGAATCGTGGCTCCCACGGTCTGTAAAGAGATACAAGCTTTATAAAGTTTGTGCTCTGTAGAAACAAGTGAGAAATCTGTTTCTCTTTAAAAGCTTATTAACAAAAATATAGCTGCATTAACTTAGTTGTGCGCTTAGCCCTATGTGTGGGTAAGCATTGTTTACTCGGAGGGCGCCTGCCGTGTCACTGCCATAATGAAAGAAAGTTGTGTACATATTTACAAGCGCACGCACACATAGTTTTTTTTTATTATTAAAAATATGGTCGTCTATGGGCTTTTCGCTCATATTCTTTGTTTGATATATATTGTTTTTTTTTTAAGTTTTTTTTAGTGTCTACCTTCGGAGACTACGAACTGGCTATTTGACCTAGTACTTGAAGATTTCTGTCTTTAATAGCTATTTTAGTGTTCCATTCTTTTATATACACACATAGTCATCGGACACACGTCCGAATTTACTTGAAATATATATAAAATATACATACCTTTTCTATAGCCAATTTCCTCCTTCTGCAACATATCGTACATGCCGGGGTAGTCTTTCATAACGTCCCGAGCCTCATCGTCACTGTCGCAGTCCTCCGACTTCCACAGGTCAAAGTTTATCTAAAAACGAAATTTAATTTAAGTGCCACTGCTTACGCCGATTCTTCTCGCGGGGCTGGTTCTCGAACCAATGGTAGACATTGTAGTTGTGATGTTTAAAAAATTGTATCTACATACGTATATTTAAATAAACCACTTTGACTGATATTACATTTCATTGTAAGTGAACTTTATATTACACATAAGATGTTCAGAATTGAGTCACACCGTTTCTGGCTTATTTTAAATATGAAAAACTCTAGAAATAACCTCATCCTATGTCCTTTCCCAGAGCTGACAGTATCTCCTTACGAAATTTTATCAAAATGGGTCTAGTGTTTTAGACGTAAAAGCATTACATACAGACAGACTGAGCAACTTTCGCATTTATTGGACGAGCACTCGTCCAATAAATGTTATTAATGTTAATAATGTTTGGAAAAACTATTAGACTTTCAGGTTTGAGCTTTAGCATATTAATTTAATTATATGTCTAGATGTATTTAAAAAAAATGGTGATGATAACATTAAATATAATAATAAAAAATATATAGTACTAGTTGACCCCGCCGACGTTGTCCTGCCGAGCTATTTTGTGAATCTAAACCATTCTCAGATCCCCTTGAACACGCACAAAAATTTCATCAAAATCGGTCGTCGTTTAAGAGAAGTTCACTGACATACACACTCACAGAAGAATTATATATATATAAAGGTGATATATTTTTATTATTATAACTAACGCCAGCTAGGACTTAAGATGTGCAGCTGTAAAGATAATCTAAATGAAATTAGTATCTAGAACCTATGCAAATGATACTGCTTGTCTTGAAAGCCACACAAATCCATCCATAGCATCTGCAAAACTACAACAATACTTACATAAAATTGACAAGTGGTTAGAATATTGGAAATTAACCTAAATGCCACTAAGTCACTTCAAATAACCTTTAGATTCTGCAAAGAGGACTGCTCCCCTATCTCTCTGTAAGGTGTCCAGTTACGAACCGATAAATGTGTAAAATACCTTGGACTACACTTGGATAGGAGGCTAACATGTGCAAAACATATTCAAACGTAAAGAAGAGATATATAGTATAAAAGACTATACTGGCTGATTGGAAGACACTCACCAATTAATTTAAACAACAAAATCCTTGTCTACTAACGCATAATAAAACCTATATGGAGTTATGAAATTAAGCTTTGGGGATTAGCTAGTAAGTCTAACCTCGAAATCCTGCAAAGACTACATAACGAAATCCTAAAAGATTTATCTCCAATGTTGGACATAATATGGCTAGTTGGCCAACTAGCCATATATGTTAGAAAAAATGAAATACATGATTATTTGGAAATGCAAACAGTAGAGGAAGAGAGTTTTGGCGGGGATTTCAGAGAGTGACGTTGTGAGTTTTATATTTCTTGTTACATTTGTGTTATTCCGGTGTTTAATGTGTGATAATGGTAGAATATCGAATATTAAACATTCGTTGTCATGCACAAGTG
>JAOTAV010021804.1:0-49760 GCA_026546445.1 Cyclargus thomasi
TCGATAATAAGTATTATAGTAACGAAAATAAAGTTCAAATTTATATCACACTGAAACTGCGCTTCGCTTCGTTGCCCCTCGCCGCTCTCTCGGTGTGAGTTGAGCCTAAATGGAAGAAGTGGGTAACTAACATTTTAAAACTGTCGGATTTTTGTATAAATGGACGCTGTAGGACCGGAAATATGGTTTGAAATTAAAATATGGGAAACGTGGATTTGATGGATAGCTAGATAGATAAGCTAGATAATGAAATCGAAAAATTACAAGATTTATCAAAATTTTATGAGGAAAAATGGGCATTTACTGGAATGTTGTAAAATGTTAGTTATCCGCTTCATCCACTTACGCCTTCAATTGTGCATTGAAATGTGCAAACTATAAGGCGTAAGTCGTTTTTGGCTCTCAGCCACGTCTGACGTCAGTCGCGGACGTTTTATACGGGCTGTGGCATGTCACCTTTACCCGTCCCCCGACCCATCCCACGTTCCTAGGGAGCGGTACAGAGGTTGTGGTCAATCTGTAGTACGTAATAAAACACGTTATATGTATAATATTTATTGTACCCAGTCTAGAGCTATATCGAACTGTCCCTGTCGTAAGTCGCACGCGATCTGGTACCGCCATTGCGCACCACCGCCCACCTCTCGAGAACTTTGCTGAAAATCAAATGAAAATATTACAGGGCCTGTTGCAACACTTTCTGATAGGTGTCGGATAGGATGTTCACAACTTATTTGACAGGTTCTCCATACTTCGTCTGTCTGATATGGAGAATCTGTCAAAAATTTTGTAGATAGCCTATCAGAAACGGTGAAACAGGCCCTAAATCTTATCGTTACATATAAAGTTAATGTGTGCGTGTGTTTGTCACTGAACTCCTCCCAAACGACTGAACCCGTTTTGATGAAATTTTGTGTGTGTTTTAGGGAACTTGAGAATGATTTAGATTTACAAAACAAGATCAGCAGGATAACATTTGGTCCTCTCATATCTTAAAAATCTGACACATCAAGATCAACACATCGTGGGAGAGCACACGCTTCGGTACGAACGGGCCGGCTCAACAGGACGAAACGGCGTTGTGCTGTGTTTCGTTCAGTTAGTTTACCGGTGTCCCGACTTCCCTAATTCCCTATAGCTACTCCCTCCCACTTGCGACGCTTCGGATGTTGCGAGTGTCGATGGGCGACGGCGGTTGCTTTTAATCAGGTGACCCATCTGCTCGCTTGCCTCCTAAAGCTGGATCGTAACAGTAACCGAATGGGTTACCGTCAACCTCGTAACAACTTGTCTGATGGTACTTCAAGAATAAATTCTCATTTAATTCTCACCAGTATCTTGACCGCCTGTCGTGTGTGCATGTCCCACGTTACTCGTTGTCCAGCAGTGGGCGTGGTATGTGGGCCGGTCGATATGTTGGCCCCGCCCACTCGCCACACCGCCCATACGGCGAATCCATTTACTGTGTGAGACGAGTCGTCGTCGTCACTGAAAAAAGAAACTGAATGTTCAAAAACAGAAAACCCCACTGCAGGAACCATTGCGTTTCAAACATCAAGTTATTTAAATTTCTAGAATCGCTATTTAAAGCTTTTCATTTTGATACCTCACTCGACCTAAGTAAATGAACGAGTTTTTGGAACCTCACAATTTTGACTTCAAAATGCGCCATTTTGATTTAATAATTTTTAATGTACCTGTGTGTGTGTGTCACTTGCGCTATCAAGAGGAATCTAACGATACCTCATACGTTAAGATTCTTCAAGCCGTTTAGGCTGCAGAGCGTGCCAAACAATTATACATAGATACATATATACTCTCGAATTATTATTTTTAACAAAAAATGAAAAACCGCCTTCAAAAGAAAAAAATAATAAAAATAAACTTCTATAAACTGAAAAGTATGAAATAATATTCCTAAACAGGGTTTTTTTTTAGAATTTGGCTATACCTCAACTATTTCTGGTCCCAATCTTCATAATTTTGAAGTCGGTACCATGTCCTAATCTGTAATTTTTGGGACTAGCAAGGTTACCTAACCAGACTAGTTATTTTTCTAAACGCTGTAAAGTATTTGTGCGTTATCCAACAAAAAATCAGATTTTGTGTAATGAATGCAGTAATACTGCATTCATTCTTTACATCTTAAGGAATAATACTTTAACTCAAAATCTGATTTTTTGTTGGATAACACACAAATGCTTAACAGCGTCCATCTAAGGCTGAAGATGTTGGGTCCTGTCTTGTGTCTAAATATGCACTGAAATAGTAATGGAAAACATAAGGGGAAGAAGCAGTTAAATAACATTATAAAAAATTTCGGATTTTTGCAATAATGGCAAACGCTTTCGACCCGAAATTTTTTTTTATTAAAATATTGTGGGTTTGAAGTATAGATAGATGATAAAAAAGTTACAAGATTTGTCAAAATTTTATGGCAAAAAAATTAGTATATACTGGAAGGTTGCAGAATGTTAGTTATCCGCTTCTACCACTTATCTTTTCAATTTTAAACCAACTGGCCTGGCTGACCGACTCTATAGACACAAAGCTGTCTCTAGTGAGACTACATTCGACTTTTTACATGTTCATATCACAGCGTATAACTATTCAAGGTTCGCTGTTTTTTCTGTCGTGTGATATTTAGTCACTAATAAAGTCGCTTAATTTTGAACTTACTTTACACTGAACACTCCATCAGCTACAGCAGTCGGCCGGAGAGTCCTCAGGTCTACGTCGAGGAGTAACCGCGGGGGCCCGCGCGACCAACACGGATACTCCCACAGCGGCTGAGCTTCTAGCTCGCAGTCGCTTACAGTGCGGGAACGCTAAAATATATTACAACATCGAGCATATTATAACCAATAGGAAAGTCACGTGAGCCATCCGTGTTCGAAACTTATCAGTGTTTTGGCACCGATAAATTAACCGCCAACCAACTAACGCTCGCACTAAAACGGTACGCACAAATAAGAGACCTGCGTGTACGTACTCCGATACTTCCGACCAATCAGAGCGCAGCGGCTTTGGGCGGATTTTTTTTTCGAACGAAACTAATAACATTTCCGCTCTTTTGATTTTTTGCTCGATGCACTACAAATACAGATTTTCAAGCCAGTATAGCAGGCATATGTCAGTGTTAATATTTCTGGCTTCGTGTAAATAAAACAAGCTTCATTTCTAAGCTAGACCTTGTCAACGAAATTTGAGTAAATTCGTCAAAATTTGAGTAAAAAAAGCCAGCCTCGCCAGCCAGCCTTGCCAGCCAGCCTCGCCAGCCAGCCAGTCGGCTAGCCAAGACGATTCAAAAGATAATTATCTTGCTGTCCTGGGTTTAAAAACTGGCCCTATTACGGAACTTCGATGTCAGTCTGTCTGTCTGTTTGTCTTTCTGTCTGTTCATATGTGCATCTGTCTGTCAGTCTTGTTTTGCTTCTATAACAAAAAGTATTAAAACCAACCAATAGATTTAATAAATAAGAAGGGATCTCATACAACAAATATGATTTTTTTTGCTCGATATCAATAATTGCAAATGGCAGGCACTTGAAATTTAGACAAAACACTTAGTTGTATTTAAATTTTACTAATCAGTAATAAAATTTAAATAAAATTAATAAAGTAAGGTGGGCTCTCATACAAGAAACACAATTTTTACCTATGTTTGCTCTAATATGTTATGGAACCCATCGTACGCGAGTCCAACTCACACTTGGCCAATTTTTTCTATTCCTTTGTACTACTACGTTTGCTATGAAAAACTAATACATACCTCGACAAGGGAATCAAACAACGTCATCTTTATCCCTTCACATTCATTCAACGGTATCCTTATTTTATGTAAATCTTGAAACTCAACTGGCATCCCCCAGAATTCGCATCCATCTGGCACTATACTTACATTCGCATTCAACTTCTCTTTATACTTATAGAGCAGATAGGCTACTTTTAAATTCTCCCACGGCAATATCGCCGAACTGAAGTTTGGATTACAAAAAACATTCGTCACATCACTTAAAATGACATCAGTCACTTCTGGTATGATTTCTACATTTTCTAGACTATTCTCTTTGATATAATCAGTCAGTATTCCGATATTAATAGACATGTTTTCTATCACATACAATTTCTTTACAGACTTAGCTACTGCTAAAGCCAGTATGTCACTTCCATTCAAACTCAATAATGTTGTATTAATGCTTATATCGTTATTCAACTGTGTCAACAATATAGAATTTCTACTTTCATCGTTAAGGTAAGAAACATGTGTTCTAGACAAAGCCATATGCACTCCGCACTCACAGATTGGTCTTTTATGATGCTTGTATTTTGTATTTTCGTCTTCTAGATAGAACCACAGGGAATATTCGTCTTGGCACGATATAAGAGACACTTCAGCATCTTTTTGGACTTGTATTTCTTTCGGTAAATAGTAGACTGCTTGCATCCAATGGTCTCGCCAGGGTATGGTGTCCTGTGGTCTTTCAGATGAGAAATTTGTATCGGGATGACACCACCAAGGCGCACAGCTTAAAACTATTTTACCTAGAATTTTAATAAATTTTTAAATTACAGCGCAAAAGAACATGCTTTTATTTTTATTTTTAAACACATGGAAGATGGAAGAAAAAATGGAGACATTATATTTACATATAAAATTTCTGTAAATAATAAAATAAATCATGAGTGAAATTGAAAAAAATTATCATTTCAACTTTAAATAGTAGTAATGATGTACACTGTTAAAAATTTCCACAGTAAATTTACTAAATTTGTGTAGGAAGTTTGTATGCACCACATTTTTAGAAATGTGAAACTCAGTCATGCAATTTTACTACACAATTTATTACAGAATATTTGTAAAAATGCTACCTACTTCGTATTTGAGCTATTACAAAATGTAATATTACAACAAATGCTTGTTTAAATTCCAATACAATACAAGATTTTGTAATTTTAGGAGCATTTGCATAGTAAAATAAAATTGTAGTAAATTTACAAAAATTTTTAACAGTGTGAGGTTACATGAATCATAATATATTCATACATTAGCACTTGGCTCCCGACAAAAGAAGGAGGTTGGGGAGATTTCCGACACGCAATAAGACAAGCCACCAATCTAGCCTGCTGAAAAAATGTTGCTAACAAATGTCGGCAGTAAATGTTGGAATGGTGAGTCTAATAATGTGTAAATAATATAATAATAAATAAATAATATGCATTGATGCAAAAGAAAAGTAAGTAAAATGTTTCGTTAGGACATACTCTAGGAGTGTAAAGAAGTACTTATTTAGAAATCTACCTTCTGTATCCATATTCAAGTCCCACCACATGAAAACCATCTGTGCCTGTCCAGTGTTGGTCACAGGGAACTCCTGTTTAACAGTCCTCTTCATGTCGATAGGAGTTTTGCCTGACCAGTCATAGTAGAAGACCGGTATGGGTTCAGATACCTCTGTGAAGTCTGTTCTAGGAAGTTGTGATAGTTGAATGTCATGTACCGCTGCAGAGCCCGCGCAGTCTTTCATCTGAAATAGTATTTAATTAAGATTATTAATTAAGATTATAACTTTTGTTCAAACAATAGTTAAAGACATATTTGCCCTAAATCGAGCTTAAGGTAAAAAATACAGATTGAAAAACAAGAATTTAAAAATCAAATAATATAAATTAAATTAATAAAATATACCTAGTGTACAAACTTAGGAACCATGCATAAAGTATCTAACACATAATGGGAGCAGAGGAGGGTCGACAATGTGTGACTTGGTGTGACTGGGACTGGGGCTGTCCTAGGTTTTGTAACATCAAATTTTATATTGAGGTTCTTGAAATGGGGGGGGGGAGTCTCAGAAACGAAAACATAAGTCGAAGAAGCGGAATTTTCAAAACTACCAGATTCTTGCGTAATTGGATGCTTTAGGACTGGAATTTTTTTATTTCTTTGATGTATATAATACGGAAAAAATATAATACGGGGAATTTGATTGTTTTGATGTATATAGAAAAGCTAGAAAATGAAATCGCTAAATTTCAAGATTTATCAAAATTTTATAGAAAAAAAGAGTATTCACTCAAAGGTTGTAAAATGTTAGTTGTTTGCTTCTTCCACTTACATCTTCAAATGTCATCATTTCATCATTTAGGGGTTATAAAGACCATGAAATTTATGTTACATACTTTATGGATGGTCTCATTAACTTACCTTCTGTGGTGTTCTTAACACAATTTGTGAATCTACATCTAAAACATCATTCAGTTTGTTCCACTTCTGTAATGTGGGACATTCCACTACCTGCGCATATATGACCCCCGAGTCTGGGACGACTATGCAGTCCTGTTCTAATAGATGTTTGTGTGCATGGGAGAATGTTGACAAAGCACCTGAAAAATATTTTTAACTTATTTTTTTTGTTCATTGGTTGACCTTGCAATCAGTCTAGACTGCAGATTTTTTGTGTGACTCATGACATTGGGAGTAAGTTTCCCGGGGAAGCCAACTATCTGAATTTCTGGTCGTCTACAGCAGCCCCACTCTAACATTTGGTGTCACTTTTTAAAATTTAAAAAAAAGTCATGTTATAAAAATATTTGTGTTTAAATGTCTTGTTAGTATTTCACATCAAAGACATTTATTTTAAAAATACTTGCAAAATATTAATTTCAAAATATATAAGTAGGAAAAATAGTACAACCTTGTCAGGCAAGGTTTCCTATGGATCAAAAGAAAGTTGGCACAAGTAGAAATGTTAAAATTTACATGAAACTCATACAAACTATGACAATTTATATTTAAGTTTTGTGTTAAGTAACAGCAATTCAACTATGGTGTTTAATAATCATAAAAATTGAATAACAGACCTTCTCCAATCAACTCTGTGTCAAATACTTCAGTCACCAATATGTTTGCCCTCTGTTTCATATCACCATCTTCGCCCACTGTAAGTTCAGTGGATCTTTTGGGGATGACAATTATTTTATCTGCTACACCATTCTGTTCCAAAATTTTCAAACAGCATTCTGCCATGGGTTTAAATGCTTCACAGGCAACAATACTGTCTGCGCCACATTGAGCAGCCATAATAGAAAGAAGACCAGTGCCTGTGCCTGATAAAAAAACAAAAATGTTTTTAAGTATTTTCACTTTGTCATAAAGCTAATAAAATGTTCTTAATGTTGGCATGGTGGTGGATGAGGTAGAAGGTGATCCTTACTCCCTCATCCACTATCAAGCCAAGAAGGGCTTATTATGATGCAAGCTGCATTTTTTTATTTTTTTGTAACAGTGACATAACAATCATTGTTCGTCATGATCATTGTTTAAGCTTTAAAAGTGTTATTAAAGCACTTAAGGTTGCTAGTAAATGATATTAATATATTTAAATTACATATTAATAGGTAAAAGTTTTAAAACAAGTAGGCAATTACCTATGTCTAAAACATTTGCTTTTTTTCCCTCATTATGTTGCTTGTCGATCGCAAGTTTTAGAGCTCTATAGTATTTCTGGTTCCTCTCGGTGTCATGCAGCATATCAGCGAAGGCAGACCTTGCTATTTCCTGGTGATAATCGTAGTCTTCATGTTGGACATCCCATTCTGTACTACCCGTTATGGGATTTCTTTTCTGGGTAAAAACTTGCATTTTTGGATAAGATTCGAAAGACAAAAGCCTAGAAATATATAAAAGTAATATGTAATATCAAATATAAGAAGTATACTTGTGGAATATTGTTAGAAAATAATATTTTTAAAGGTATAACCTCACCTACTGAACAAACTTATGGGACTACTACGGAAACTTATTTTAAAGCAGGTCTGAGTCAACATACACATAAGACGCGGTAGCTGTTATTTATAATTATTAATACCATAATATATTTAAATAAGCTTAATTTTAAATAAAATTTAAAACAAAAACCGGCTACACGCAATATTATCTTGACATTTTTTTCTTTTTCTTCTTTTTAATTTATGGCTCCTTAATGAATTGCCACAGTCATTTTTTTATTTTTATAAAAAATGTCTGAGTTTGAATTAATTGTCAATTTATTTTTTAATTAGCTGAAATTAAAGAGCATTGGAATTTGGATTGCTTATAATACATATTCTTTGAAATAAAATATATTATGTGAAATCCCAGAAATAGTATAGATACTATATGATTATTGCTTTTGTGATTTATGAAATGCATACTAATCTTACAAATCTATTAGGCATTTCAACATAAAAACTACATTAACATATTTTTAGCCGATTTTCAAAAAAAGAGGAGGTTTCTCAATTCTACCGAATATATGTTTTTTTATTATATTAAAACTTTTATAGCTGGCAACAAAAATCCATGCGTTGTCAGTTGTCATTAACGTCAGTTGATTCTTTCAGAACGACGTTTTACTATCATGGCGGCCGCCGTAGGCAGGATTTGTGGGGCACGACTTTTGAAAAATTATGGAGTAGTGACACCCCAGGTACTTATAATTGTTAAATAATTACCAGTCAAGTACCGATACATAATTACAGAAACCGCGAAGTGCTTCAAAAGTGTCTCAAATGGGTCATATGAATCTTGGCCCCATGGATCAATTTGTCAAATTTTTCGGAAATACTTTAGTTCTCGACTCTTTTGGTGCTATCAGAGAACCAAATGCGCTTAGTGAACGTATATCTATCTGTGTAGTCTTCAATACCGTCGCTGAAATATAACAAGGGTGAAGGATAACCTTTTTAACATTATGTAACAATTACTGTGTAACAGCTAACAGTGGTCATCCCTTGCAGGTATGTCAACTATCTACTGCTGCTAAAGGATGGACGAAGAACAGGAAACTGGTAAGTTCAATCGCCAAATTGGTTGCCCTTAAAAAACATGAATTGACCATCACTGCTGATTTTTGACAGCTGATGGTAGGAAAAGTCTGCCAAATGTATTTTTTTTAATCGATTCAAGTTACAGTGTAGCATCAATAAAATTAAGATTATCTCAACATTTTAATAAAGTTTTTTTTATAAATTATTTGTATTCTACTTTTGTAAACATGATGATTTCACCATGTTGTGTATCTAAATCACAAGGTCAAAGATAAAAATAATCAAATAACTAAAGTTAATTTTTCAGTGTTATAATAAAACTTTTCAAATTAAAAACATTACTGATAAAATTGATTTTGAAAGTATAATATACACTCATTTCTAATACAAAATAGAGTTGTGAATCTCAAATTCCTAGCGTTACATGCATTTATCGATCAGTCTTATTTGATTTACTAAGTAATGTTTTTTTTTACTTGTAACATTTTGCAGTACATTTTACTCGCCATTAAAAATATATTCACTTTAAAACACAAACTGTAAGCACACTATTCCCAAGCCTTAACTAGCTGTCACACCATTTTCTCTGTATTAATATTAATTTTTTTACTTATTATTTAGATCAACTACATATTGAGGTCAAGGAATTAAAGACTTTTATAAATGTTTGTATATTTCCAGTGGTTGTCCACACTGGGTGTGGTGGGTGGAGGTGTTGGTGCCCTGCTGTTTGCCCTTGAACAGTCGGTGCAGGCGTCCGGTTCCGAAGCTCACCCCTTCCACCAGCCCTGGAGCCATGATGGGTGGTTCAAGTCCCTAGATCATGCCAGGTAAGAGCCAGCACACATTAGTGACTTTTGTCACTGTGACCTATTTTTTGTCACCCGCACCTACAATAAAATGTACTCATGTTAATTTTTGGCACCAGTGGGTGCCTGATGACTCTTATGAAAATGTTAGATTAATAACTTAAACATTCATTTGTGATTACTGTGCATTATTGACTATATTATAATATATTGACTCTACTGTAACTTCTTAATTATTGATTATGCTTTTTAAGTGAAAATTTTAATTCAAACAATGAAAACAATACAAAAATTAATTTAAAATATTATTTAATGTTTCTTGTGAGAGTAGCTTGGTGTTATTCTAAAAATAAAATATTTTGGCAATGACATCCTACACAGGTCTAGGTCTAACTGTAACACAGTGTTTTACATTTTCATCCTATCTACAACATGATCTTATTCTTTTGACATTCCTTGAAGTACATACTTGCATCCATTGCTTCCTCTCTTTAAAAAGAATTTGTATTAGAAAGGAAAAATTTACTTATCTTATGCAATCCTGCAGTCCTTATTACATCATTCAGAGATATTGACAATGAGATACAGTTGGGAAATTTATAATTTGTTTTAATATCATCTATACTAATATTATAAAGAGGAAACCTTTGTATTTTTGTATATTTGTATTGAATAGGCTCAAAAACTACTGGACCGATTTCAAAATTTCTTTTACCATTACTTAGAGGGATTCTTCCAAATCCTTATTTTTCCTTTTTATCCTGGAAAATAGATAGGATTTTTCGTGGTAGTGAAATTTGTGAAGTCGTCGAAAAAACGGCTGCCTAAATGGTTAGAGATGTATGGTTGACTTCTAAATTTTTTTCTATATTCGTCATTACGAAAAAGTCCGCGATACTATAAACCAAACAGTTATATTTTAGCCATTATAACCACTTTTCCATTAAATAAAAGTAATTAAAATGATTAGCCTATGTTTATTGATCACATTATCGTCAAAAAGTGTGCCTTAACGAAATAAACTATTTATCCAGCAAATTTGTTTCAATAGCTATAAATTACTTTTAATTTTATTCCAATCGGACAATCCATTTAAAAGATATTACGAATTTAAAATTGTAACGGGACGGGTCGCTAGTGCTTAATATAAGCATAATGCAATATTTTACAAGAAACTCAGCCGTAAAATCTTTAATTTAAAAAAACACTAATGGTTATATCTAAATGTCGTCGTAACTCAAAAACATGACATGACAATAGTAATTCTAAATAATTCAAACATAAAGGATTTATAAGGACTAATTCACAGATTTCTTGCCCCTCCCGGTACTCAAAGTATCTCCGTACCAAATTTCAGCAAAATCGCTTCATTTGTATGAGTGTAAAGAGGACGTACAATCACTTACGCGCTATATGTATGGAAAATATTGCATTTTTGACTTTGACTTACAGCGTCCGCCGTGGTTACGAAGTATACAAACAGGTGTGCAAGGCGTGTCACTCGCTCCAGTACATCGCCTTCCGTAACCTGGTGAATGTCACCCACACTGAGGAGGAGGCTAAGGCTGAGGCTGCTGAGGTATGTTAATATAGTTGTTATTGCGAGACAACTAACGATCCCAGAGAGAAATCGTCGACGACACAAGCTAAATGTCCAAAAACAAAAAACCCTACGTCAGGAACCGTTGTAATTTATACAAAGCAATATTCGAATTTGACTCCAAAAGTCCGACTTTTTTTTAATACTTTGATATACCTGGAGTCACTCTCACAGTAAATACGAATCTAACGACACCTCTAAAGCCAAAATCCTTTAATCCGTTTAGGCTGCAGAGTGTACCAAAAAATATACACACATGTTTTTTTATTTAACATACATACATACTCTCGAAAAGCATAACCCTCCTGGCGCAGACGGGTAAAAAAACACGATACATATTCGACCAAGAAAGTCAGCACTCAGCAGTAGACTGACTACATAATAAAGATATGTATTTCATTGGAAATATCTCTCTATAACAAGAAAATTACAGTAACATCCGAATTTTTATATGAATCTGTAAGTCTATAAAATAATTGGTCTATAAATAAATATAAATATAAATACCTAATCTGTAAAAATTTCAACTCTAGCTATTACCGTTCTTAAGATACGATACTGGAGACAGACAGATGGACAAACATCGTAGTCTTAGTAATAGAATTCCGTTTTATATGTGGTGTAGTAAAAACTACTACAGCCCGGAGGTAGGCAACGCGACAAATGTAAACAGGCTCACTACACAACCTTCCACTGGTCATGCCGTAGCTGCTCGATGATCTCGCATCATTACACTGCCGCGGATTGTATTTCGGGCAATATTTTCAGAGGTTTCAGTGGGTGAATCTAAATCGGATACAAATCTGAAAAACTACTACACCACATATAAAGTAGGTACAAAACGCTACATGTTTCTTCAGTTTTAATGCCTAACTTCGTATAGTGTGATTACATTGTTAACTAGCGCAGTATTAGTCAACTACGGACCTACTGTATTATTTCAGGTGATGATCAGAGACGGTCCTGATGAGGAGGGCAACTACTTTGACCGGCCCGGCAAGCTGTCCGACCGCTTCCCGTCCCCTTACCCCAACGAGAACGCTGCCAGAGCTGCCAATAACGGTAAGAGCATTGAGAGGGGGGTGTATTTATCCAAGACTAAACAGGGCTTGGAGATTTGTTGTGAAGCAAATGCCACTGACTGGGCCGTTACAGTAATCGTCTAGGCGAGTCGGTCCAGCAACATGCGCAGAGGAGGCACGATGGGTTTTAGTGGCTGAACCCGGGGTGCTCCTTATCGGGGAGTCCCATATATCGCGGCGGTCTTTTCCCCAGGCTGTGAATAGACCGCCGGGAGTGAAAGCTGGTAACAACTTTTAAGTAAGTATTCAGACAATATCTCAATTTTTTGAATTCCTGTTTAGAACGCATTTTTAAATGCACTTTTTCTAGTCGTGCGTATCCACGGACCTCGGTAGCTATAAATCAGATGACCTGTTTACCTGTATGTCCCCTCATTCCCATAAACAAAACAAGAATTACCCAATTTCAAACTCTAATAAATTTTATTACTTTTAAGAAGTGGGCAAGATTGTAGTATTTATTAAAGGGATGTATTTAATCAAACTTCTGTTTAGTAGCACTTTTCGCTTCAGAAACTATAATTCACTTTCTAAATCACTAAGTCAACCACCACCAACAAGCCATTCCGTGGCCGACTAAGTTAATTACTTGGCAATGCATAAATCAGAGGGATAAATAATATTTCTTGCGGATCATGATTCAAGACTTACTTTAACATTTTTGGTGGGTGTTGTAAATAAGATGAATTAGTTTATTAGAGGCTATTTCATCTTCCCTAGGCTCGGTTTATTATATCTCTTTATTATATAACTAAATACGCAAATCATGTAAAAAAAATTGTTGTCATGTAATAAAAAAAACTTCTTTGTAATTTCAGGTGCATACCCACCGGACCTGTCGCTCATCGTCTCAGGCCGAAAGGGCGGTGAGGACTACATATTCGCGCTACTCACTGGTTACACAGATGCCCCCGCCGGTGTGATACTCCGAGAGGGACAGAACTACAACCCCTACTTCCCAGGAGGAGCTATTGCTATGGCACAGGTGTTGTTTAATGAGGTGAGTTTCATTTGTGTGACTAATAATAATTCATTAATTTAAAACTGGGGCTACTTATTTTACTATTAATGCTACTAAATCCTTTTTTGTCGACGACTTAGAATTTTATTTATTTCTTCGGATTGAGCACATCTAGTCTAGATATAAAAGGCAAAAGGCTGACATCAAATGAACTGACAAATATAGGTGGACGTGGCTGTAAGTTTGCTACAAACAAAACGCTATAAATTGACAACTTCTGTGGCTCAGTTGGTGGGCGCGTTAGTATTTTATATATAGCCGACGGAGCAAAAGTTTTTTAATGTTCCTAGGTCTTGGATGTGTATTAAATATGTGTATCATACGAAAAAATCTTAAATATGTGTATAGTATATAAGCATTAAATATATTTCCGTTGTCTGGTACCTGTAAAATGAGTCCCTTGGGTACTTAGCACGGGGTTAGACAAACGTGGTGTTAAGCGTCCATAGATTTATTATATTATTATTATATTTATGAATTAATTATTCTATTAACGAAAACACTTCCAGGGTGGCTATTATGACCATTACAAACCTGCATGGTTCCAGGCAATTCAATATAAGGCCAACAATTGCCTTGTTCTTTTTTCGTATTACAATGTCTTATTAGAATAATAACTGAATTAATACTAGTTTGGTTGTCTATGAATGGATTATAAACATGTTGGTGACATTAGAGAACGTCAAACTTCGCGTAATTAGTGTCACGTGACTGCTGACTGGCTGGAACTTGGCTGGGAATAAGGGGTCATAATAACCCCCCAAGTCGGCATACTAAATTTATCTGTCCATTGTGGTTTTAGTGAGGATTGCCTTTAATTGATTGATCAGTTTGCATAAAGTAAGTTTTTTTCAAACGCGTGGTCGGCCCCACAAATTTCATTTCGACATCTAAACTCTACACAACACAACAAAGTCGTCCTAACGACCTATCACAGAAACAAAAATGATTTACACTTTTGTAACTTGTAATATAGTAGCAGGGGAGCCCAAGAGGGGAATTTTGGATTTACTCAAGCGCCTTAGATTAAGCTTGTGTGAGCTTTCTACATATTTCTGTTTATCATGGTATAAAAATCAGTTTTCTAAGTTAGTGGGTTAAAAAAGTCATATTTAGGTAATTAAATGTAATCTTATTTGTCTGACTAAGATAGCAAGTGTTAAAAAATAAATTTTTAATGTGAACAATTTTTCTAAGAATTTTTTTTATAACCTTAAAATTGCTTTAGTGTCTTATCAGCATAGTAGGCACAGTACACTAATGCCCATGGTTTATTACGTTGCAAGATTTTATGTTTTTCGCGCTTAAAAATAGTCCTTCAAAATAGGAACAAGGACAATACAATTCTCCAAGTTAAAAGGTTTTACTGGTTTACCTTTCAAGCAAACTTTTATATTCAATAGCCATTTACCCCTATACATGAGTGCACATGCCTAATATCGGATTTTATATGTAGTCATTGTGTCGTTTCAGGCTGCTGAATACAGTGACGGTACGCCGGCGTCCGCCGCGCAGCTCGCTAAAGACGTGGCCACCTTCCTCCGATGGTGCTCCGAACCTGAGCTAGACGACCGAAGGCTAATGACCATCAAAGCCCTGGGCATGTGCTCCATCCTAGCCGCAGTCGTGTACTACTTCAAGCGACACAAGTGGTCATCCATCAAATCGAGGAAGTTAGCGTACAAGCCAGTCTCCAAGAAGTAAAGCATAGAGGACGCAACATTTAGACAATTTTTTTTCAATAGGCACAGTTATGTTGATAATTAAAATAATTTATTACTATCCGGATACATGTTTTCTTTTGTGGATGTGTCGGCTTGTACCGTGAGCAGTTGTTGGGGTGATATTATCAATAATTGTATTATTAAATAATCTGTTAAGTATGTGCATTGATTTGGGCACAGATATCGCTGCGTACTGTGCTGATGTTCCATAAGAATCTAGCTGTAAATCAGTGTACAGATCAATAAATGAGTTATTGAAAACCACAACAGTTTTCTTTCTATTTCATTTGTACTTGATTTTTGAGTATTATATTTAATATATATTTTTAAATAGTATTATCAAAATTTGAGCTATATTTTTTTGTAATAACTCTTCAAAGTTGGGCTCCCGCGATGCGTAAAAACTACCGATAAGTGACGTCATAGTAGAGAATCATTTTTTATGGAGCATTTTGGAATGGTCCATTTTATGTGATTTTTTAAATTGCCATATCTTAGAATTTAAGCAATGAGAGATTTTCACGGATATTTCTATTTTTATGAGCCTTTAACTTGGTGGTTAAAAAAAAATTTCATCTTGCCCTTATTACTTCCGTAGAAAATCGTATTATGTCAGTTAAAAATATAATTATGGTGGTAATTTCGTAAACTACTTATGAACGACGATAATAAAATCGTGAAATATTATATAAATTAATTTTATCTGTAAGCTACACAGGTAAAAAATTTTTACTGGTCAATAAATTGTCATTTTTGTAGAGGCTTAATAACCGCATCGATTTACCGAAAGCAGTATAGCTCTATGCCGAAAATTGTATCGAAAACGGTTTTCCAATTTAGCGTGAAGAAGTAACATACATACATTATAGCCAATGTATATGTTATAGCCAATATAAATAAATAAAAAATAAGAAATTCAAATGTCAAATCCCGGGCTCACTGTCAATTGTCAAAATGTGTCAAAGTCATATGAAAATTAAAAATAAGAAATACAGACAATGCGTATTTTATTGGATAAACCGAAAAATTTAATTAAAATAAATAAATACTATGAATGCCATAGTTGGTTTGTGTCACTTCTGTGAAGCACATGGTCCTAAACCTTTATTTTGCACCTTCACGAGTGACAATGAAGATCACGCCACTGATCCATCCATTTCGGCTGTTCATTGCATTGGATGCACGTCCATCGGCACAGAAACAGTTTTTGTATCCCGAGAAGCTAACGGCACAATATTCTGTAGCAGACAATCCCTTCCGAATGCAGAAATAGCAACTTTTTTACGCCAGGCTGCATTACGAAGCATAACTTGTGAAGTGCGTTAACAATTATATTATCCTTTATTTAACCTTGTGTTATAGTTTATGCTTTAATGATATTATAAATTTTTAAGGTGAGCTGGAACAAAGAAGGTGGTGTCGTGTATTTTAGTGACACACAGGGCCATGTTTTAAGTCAAATGTTCCAAATCAAGGATACTAGAGCCCGTGGCCTGATTAGAATGTTCTCTATTGTGGTGCTGATGAAAGACAAGCTAATGCTGCTTAACATAACTCCTGTTCTGTCAGAAAACATGCAGGTACCAAATTTTATTGAAACCAGTTACAAAAATTCCAATATCAATTTTCTATGATTTTGTGATATATGAGTTTAATTAGTTGAAACCAAAAGACGCAAAATAAATAACGCAATGTTAAAACCATAATTATTTCTAAAAATATTTCCTAGACAACAAGTTGTATAAACATATTAATTTATAATTTTGTGCCTCAGAACTAAGAAGTTAATATTGTAATAGAGGATTTCCAGAGAGCTCCAACAGTTAGCTGAGGTGGTGTTTGAGGAAGAACAAAGAGTATGTTCTCAAAGAGCTTTGAGGCTGAAGACAGGAGTATATGAGTTTGGGCAGTCAAGATCACTTGTTCAACTAACAGGTAATCAAAAAAGCCCAAGAAACCTTGTTTATAGTATTATATTTTGTATGCCTTTCTTTCTAATGCTTTTGTTTATTATTTGAAATAATTTCTATATAAAATTTAAATATAAACTATAAACCAAAAATTTTAATGTTACTAATTTAATCCTGAAAGTTCAATGCTCTACAGTATTTTAAACTTAATCTAATTCTTGCAGGTGATCCAGACATTTTTAAAAAATTGCATTCACATTTTACTCATATACTAAGAACTGGAGCATCAACTTACACAGAGACAATGTATACGAGTCCCGATATTTTAAATAAAATAGAAAACAACGTCACTAGAGGAACTATATTCCAAGAAAATATGTGTGAAGTGAAGCATAGTAGGTTACCAATACGTGATTTGGAAAAACTGTTAACGAGACCTGTGTTTAAAAATGTTTTGTACTGCACATTAGTTGGTAAAGATGTAAGTAATGTTTGCAGTATCACCACAAATAATTACTTATTTTTATCTTAAGTTGGTGTATTTCTTTTTATGTTTGTATAGTAATGTGAATGTTGTAACATAAATAATTTTTACAGATTATCATACATGTAAGAAGTAAGCAGCCTAACGCTATAATAGCTACATTAGAAAACTTACTACCAAATGCAAGTAAAGCCTCACATATAAAATCTTGGGATCCAAATTTTAAAATAGAAAGTAGCGTCTGTTACTTACAAGAAACAGAAAACAATAATTTTGAATGGAATGGAATTGTACCAAATAAATGTAAATAATTTTAATCATTCTACTACTTGTTTTAAATTATTTCCAACAGTTTAAGATGCTAAAATTTGATGTTTTAGGTCCAACTATTATGACTAAAATAGAGAAAGGAATAGAGAATGAAAAATTCAACAATGCTGTATTGAATCAATACATTAAATCCTTACAACTAGAATGGTTAGGGTATGTATATACTTTTGAAACCTAAAAATGTTATCTATCATTTAAGCACTCTAAAACAGTACTATAAGGGGGCGTCCATTATTTACGTGAGGTGTTTTTTTATTATTTTCTATTTCTTCCCTCCCCCTCTGGAGAGATGTCATGACGTTATTTAAACCCCTCCCTCATCCCCAAATTGCATGTGAGATTTTAAAAAATGTCAATCTTATGTAAACATGTTGGATTGTTATTGTAAAAAGAAAAGAACGATTTTTATTTACGTAGTTAAGACTAGCAATCAATATTACCGAGTTATAAGTGTAATAAAAATTTAACAATAGAATACTTGTATCTTAACTAGTGCAATTAATATATAATTTTTGATTTAATATGAAAAAACATGTGTGATTTTTTCCGAAACCCTCCAAAATAAGTTTAGATGAGATTTGAAGGCGACCTCCTTCCGCCCCATTAAAAATCTCACGTATTTATGGACACCCCTTAATCTTATCTATTAATATTATGCTTTTATCTCAAAGAGTGAAAAAGCTATGTCTGGAACAAAGTATATTGTTTTGAAGGCTACTACATTTTTTTCAGAATAGCAAATACATTGAAAATGGCAATCAAGTCTTCCAGTCAAAAATCTGAAGCTGTGAACAATTTGAAGCAGGTATTAGGTATAAAACCTGAAGATGAATCTCTTGTGACCTTCTGGTCCAAAAACTTTTGTGATTAGGTAAACTGTGATAGCAAAGTATTATTTTTATATATAAATAAAAATTATTTGTTGAAAAACTAACAATGTTTTAGTTACATAACTAAGTAGGACTAAGGATAGAAAATAAAATATGAAAATTATTTTAGAGTCCTTATATTAAGTCTAGACATTGGAACGACGGCTAGGTCTGGCCTTCTCGTGTCCCTTTGTACGGACGTACGGCTTCGTGTGCGAGCGTGGGGCACCAGGGGCCGGTCCGAAGTGACGGACAGCCTCACGGGCGTTCCTACGTCCCTGCACCAACACGGTCTTGCGGCCAGTGGGTGCACGGAGAGCCAGCTGATCGAAAGTTAAGATTTCACCTGGAAACAAATATAAGATTGCTTTAGCAAATAATTGGACTCTTAAAATAAGCATAGTATTTCATAAAGATTTATTACTGAAGTCTAACAAACAAGAACTTTTACTTTATTTGATACTTCAGCCACTGTTATGGAACTGAATGATTTTAGGATTTATTTTTGGTAAAAATGAATGTTAGTGATAAAAGTGTAAGAGTTCCTATAAAACATATTGAAACTGAATAATAAAACAATGTTATACTATTTTTTTGCCTATTAGCTAGATACTAAATTTCAAGTTTATCACTGCACTGTGTTCAGTTATCCAAGTGTCCTAATGACACTCATAATAGGTCTCCCCTAGTTATTTCCACTTCTCTCTATCGGGGGTCACTCAAATAATGTCATATAATAAATCATAAACAAGCTTTAAGAATAATAAAAATTATTAAGATTTTTTTTTTCATTTCTTATGGTAGGCTAATCTTCTCAGTGTATTTGCAACTACTTATATACTTTTTATGTCAAAGACAGCTCAAAATATCCAAGTCATTTATAAGTTACTCATAAAAAGAATGCTGCCTTAAGTAAATAATGGACATGTAAAGATTTAATGAAGCTTACAAATGGCTTATGAAATTTCAATGCATACTGGTATAAATCCAAAGGAAAAAAATACTTGAAACTCAACTTAACTATAATTCTACAAGTTTTTGACCACTAACTTTTCTGTCTATTATTGTGGTAAATATGCATGAATTCACTGCAGCAAATACTATGGCATACTTTGGTTGTTTGAATTATTGTTTAATTTACATTAATATAAGGTTTATGTAAATTATTAAGTTAACTAACACAAAGGCAAAAAAACTATACAAGATTTAATAACCTAAAAAGTGTTTGTTTTGAGTGTAACAACAAATTGTAACTCACCTCCGGCTGCCAAGATACGGGCACGAGCCTTCTCTGTGACGTGCAGGGCGGCGACTGTGAGCTTGGGCACTTTGTACAGCCTCACATCGTTGGTGACGGTACCAACTACCACGGCGATCAAGCCCTCGCGCGTGGGCTTCTTCATGTGACGAGCCAGGCGCGACAGGGAGATGGGAGCCCTGTTAATGCGGCTCATGAACAGACGCCTGAGGATAATAGTGTTGAACTTGGCATTTGTACGTCTGGCCAAGTATCTGTAGAGCTGTAAACAATAGGTTATGTCAACTTTTGTAGCTTGTTCATGTCTTTTATGAGGTTGAGAGCACTTGGTTTGTGTGAATAAAGTAAAGTATACTCACTTTTACGAGCAACCTAAGGTATACATCCTTAGATTTAACCTCGGTACGCCTAACTTTCCTGTCGTGTTTATGGTTGATGTCGACTCCCTGAAATACATAGAAGAACACATTCTCAATTCACTGATATTATTGAATCTCACTAAAAACTTTCACACTAACACTAGATCACAGAGATTTTTATTGATAATTTAAATTTTACACCGAACGAAACTCACCATATTGACAACCGGACGAAAAAGAGACCTATAGACAATACGAGAACTGACAGCTGATATTTGTCAAAATGACGTTTACAATGTTGCTATTTTAAAATTTACCTTACAAAATTAAAAAATATATAAGGCATAGTTTGGAGCTTAGTCGTCAGCTTACCACTAGCGCTAGCCTCCTTAGTAAGAAAACAATTAATATTTTTTTAAATTATGACTGTCCAGTGTCCACAAACATAAACTATTGACAAAATATAAACCTTGACGGACATCAAATTTAGACCGCCATATTCAAAAGGGATGGAATTCAATCCAAAACATCGTAAATTGCTTAAAACTAAAAATTCAGCGCGACCTCAGGCATCTACTCACAAAACTCGGTTATCGAAAAGGAAAGTAGTTACTAGAAAACGCAAGTGTGTCTGCCTACCAGAACATTTTTCGCTGGTAGAATTTCCGGCGATATGGAATGAACTAAGACTGAACGATCAACTCTGTGACGGTGTTATTAAATGTAATGATAAGAAATCGATACATATTCACCGAGTTATATTATCAGCCGTGAGTCCATACTTTAGAGCTATATTTGTTAACTCTCTTAGAAAGGGCGAACAAGAAGAAACTGAAATATTCGTAGACGTACCCAGTTACTACATGAACCTCATACTTGATTATGCATACACAGGAACCTGTAAGGTAACGGAGGAGAATGTTGAAAACTTATTGCCTTACGCTGATCGTTTCGATGTAGTCGGAGTAATACAATTGTGCTGCAATTTTTTACTACGACAGATACGACCACACAACTGTCTGGGTATATTTAAATTCGCCAGATGCTACTTTTGTAGTGACCTAGAAAAAAAGGGAAAATCATTCATAAGGCAAAATTTTGGTCGCATACTAAAGGAGTGTAATGAATTCAAAACACTTACTGTTGAAGAATTAGAAGATATTCTAAGAGATGATGAATTGAACGTACGTAACGAAGAAATCGTTTTTCAAGCTCTAAAAACATGGGTAGAACATGATTTCGAAAATCGAAGAAAATACATTCCATCGCTTTTGACTTGTGTGCGTTATGGCCATATTAGTTTCAAATATTTGAAAACCAAAATCTTACAGTGGCAGCCAGTTGTCGATGATGAGGTTGTATGAACTACCAAATTTTGATGTTTGTTTTCACACAGGTGTACGTACATAACACAATACCGTTAAAGTCGATGTTACAGAGGTGTCAAGAGGCCTTATATCCAGCAGTAGTTTTTCTCACAATCCTCGATTCAAAACCCGACGTAGAAGCCGATCTTAATGACCCATTAGCGAGACCCAGAATACCTTACGAGATACTATTCGCAGTAGGAGGATGGAGCGCCGGTAGTCCCACCAGTTTTGTAGAGACGTACGACACGAGGTGAAGTAATTTTGCCACCGCGCACTCGAAACTAGAAGTAAGATGACAAAATGTATGGGATTTGAGGTAATGTTCCGCTAAGTATGTTAGCGCTTGCAACGCTTAGCGACTTGTAAATCCCTTACATTTTGTCTCTCTTCGCTATTGAGCCCATGGTTTGGTTTAACAGAAAAATATTTTCGCCCTTCGTTATTTGCAGAGCTGATCGTTGGTTCTTGTCAATTCATATGGACCTAGCACCCCGAGCTTACCACGGGCTTTGTGCTCTGAACAACCTGATATACATGATCGGTGGTTTCGACGGAAGTGATCATTTCAACACCGTGCGGTGCTACGACCCGGTGACGAATGTTTGGCAGGAAAGAGCTTGCATGTACCAAGCTAGATGCTACGTCAGTGTCGTTGTACATGGTTCGTTATAATTTCATACATTAAATGGTTCATTATTCAAAAGAATTTCGCAAAAACCAACATGGATAAATATAGCTAGGGTAACTCTCGATGAATACAAGCTACACCTGTAAACTTATTTCATCTTAGGTATGTAGCGGATTGAGCAGTGCACAGTCATTAAATGCTCTTTATATATCTATAGCAATTGCGGACGGTGCACTGCTTTAGTAGACGTTAAACGACGCACGTCTCAACTCTGAAATTGCTAGTGCAGGCCTTCAGCCGCTAGGCCACTAATGGTGTCAATCTCAATTACTAGGAAGTGTTTTTCTTGATATTATTCATTCCCACGCCCCCACGGGACGACATTGACAAAATAGTTTCTTTAAAATTTTAGATGGGCTCATATACGCATTGGGAGGGTACAATGGTAGAACCCGCATGGCGTCAGCAGAGAGGTACTATCCCGACAAGAACCAATGGGAATTGACGACGCCAATGCACAAACAGCGCTCAGATGCCAGCGCTGCATCGCTTGGGGGAAAAGTAAATGTTTTAGGCAACTTGTTTATTATTCATTCACTGGAAAACAATATCTTTTACATTTCCAATTTCACTGTTGTAGTGACTAATGCGACTGCTGAGCTATACTGTAATATCGCGTAGGTCATCAGAAATGATACATTCAATATTGTAATAAATAACAGATATACATCGTTGGCGGCTTTAATGGACAAGAGGTCTTGTCCTCTGCTGAAGTCTTCGACCCAGAGGTGAAGCAGTGGAGTTTCATCAGATCCATGATCAGCCCTCGATCCGGAGTCAGCCTCATTGCCTATCGGGACTCCTTGTACGCCCTCGGTGGATTTAACGGATATAATCGCTTAAATACTGGTGATTTTTTTAGGCTTTAGTATTTTTTATGTAACTAGCTTTTTCCCGCAGCTTCACTCGCATTAAGAAGTATTTTCATACAAACTCTTAACCCCTATTTCACCCTCTGGAAGTAAAGTTTCATAAAACGCTTAAACACGTATTTATTTTGAATCAGCAGCTCAGAAACTAATTTTTAGGTCTATAACTTAGGAAATGACGATCTTTCGTAGAAAAATTTATAGAAACTTTAATCCCCTTTTCACGCTCTTAGGGGTAGAATTTAAAAAAAAATTAATAGCTCAGAAATAAAATTTCATGCCTTTAACTGAACAAATGCCGAACTTTCATACAAACTTTCAACCCGTATTTCACCGTCTTAGAGGTAGAAGTTTAAAATGCCTTTCTTAGCGAGTGTCTACCCAATAAAACAATCTTACTCGCCAAATTGAATGTTTTTGCTCGGCGATGATAGTTCAGTCAGTCAGTCAATCAGTCAGGACTTGTTATTTTATATATACTTTTACTTTTTAATAAAAATAAAGGGGCAAACGAGCAAACGGGTTACCTGATGGAAAGCAATTACCGCCGCCTATAGACACTCGCAACATCAGGGTTGCATGTGCGTTGCCGGCCTTTCAAGATATAGATTATTGATTACATTAGTAACAATAATGTCATAATAATTTTAAAAATTCCGATACCGAGCCGCACAAAATCTTATTGACTACCTAAAAATGCTTTTAACTTCCAAAAAAGAGATTATATTGTGTCTGGATTATTAGGTGAAAGATTCTGCCCGCAGCGTGGTGGTGAATGGCAGGAAGTGACGGAGATGTTCAGCGCCAGGAGTAACTTTGCCACAGTACTGCTAGACGACATGATCTTTGTCATCGGAGGATTCAATGGTAATTTGTTTTGATATTTTAATACGTCTCATAAGATGCATTTTACTTCTACTGATGACTTCGTATCACTTTTTTATTGAATTTCCGTATATAGTATAAAGTATATTTTTCTATTCGTCGTTATCATTGTCATCATTTCGCGTTAGCTTTGTATCAGCTAAGCAGCTGTTTTAATATAGAATTTTACTTACCCGTTATAAATAGCCGATGTATTCATAGGTTCAACCACAATACCCCATGTGGAATGCTACGACGGCGACACACATGAATGGTACGATGCGTCTCCAATGAACCTCACACGATCCGCGCTTAGCGCCTGCGTTCTGACAGGACTTCCGAACGCGCGTTCTTTTTCCTACCTAGCCAAAGCGGTGCCCGCTGCGGGCGCGGACCAAGCTCAACCATAGAATCGAATTCCGTACACATGCGTTACTTTTTTTTTTTTTAATTAGCCAGGTCTTTTTTGTCGTTTTTTTTTATTTACTTTAGCGGCATTATTAATTTTGTGGGCTACGAAATACCTAGATAATTATCAGAGATATATTATTGGAATGGTTATTAATAACAATCGTTTTTTATAACTAATATCTATTAATTTTTCCTGTTTATGATTTAATAGGGCCTGTTTCTCACCGCTTACTGATAACTTGTTTTGACAGATGTTGTATACAGCATCTGTCAAAAAAGTTAAAGATAGCCTATCAGAAACTTTATCAGTAAAAAGGTCTTTAATCTTATAATTATTATTGTACACTTTATCTATTAAAATATAAACTTTATCTATTAAAATTGTAATTGGTGCAACTGTAATCATCAATCCGTATATTCCAATACAATATCTAATAGTAAACAGCAGCAGCTGTTATGATTCTGTGATATTTGATCGTATTTGATCTGTAAATAGCACTTTTTATGGACTGAAATCATGATTTTAAAAATATTATAAATCATTGTATTTTTGTGTCTTGTATGAAAGACATTGTAAAATATATTTGTAACTTTTGTAAACTTATAATATTATGCTGGTGATGTTATAATGTAAATTATATCAAATAATTTTATATTTATCTTACGAGGCTCGATAAGCACTGCGATAGTCCTATACCTTTCCCATTCTCAGACTTGGTACTCTATCCTCCAGGAAGCAAACAAGAAGTAAAAATTTTAAAAAGCCATAGAATAATTTGAATTGGTACAGTCAGAAAAAAATTAGGACGTAATCAAACTTGGATAATTTTTGTATTATAGTCTTTATAAAATATTTACATTTTTATAGTGATATCGGTCGAAATAATTCGTCAATTTATAATTGAAAAAATTAACTTTTGTTTTAAATTATTACTAGCGAATGTTTTTTTCTTATTAGGTACCTACAATATCATTATTACACTAGCATCATATTTGAAACTAAAAAATGGCGCTTACATTATTTTGTGATACTTAATATCAAAGTAAATAAAAATGTATAATTAGACATTTTATACCAAAATTCATTGTATCAAGCAGCAAAAAGATAAATTAACAAATAAAGTATACGTATATATTTTTTTTCTTTCTTTTAACTCCTATTAAGTTATTTTTATTAGCCTAGAGTGCAACTTAATCATATTCATTCTATGACACAAACTGTATGTTGTACGAGAGCCTTATTTATACATAAAGTGTCCTATGAGCCGTCCACATGAGTCTTAATCGACGTGGATAGCGAGAGTGGCGTGCGATCGTGCGTATATTTACTACGGAAGGGGAATCGGGGAGAGACCGGGAGCCACCCCCTCGCCCTCCCGAGCCAGTCTGGATCGAAACACGCCCAGATCGAGCGTAGTAGTTGGTGCATTCGGCCGTAGTGCTCTTAAAAATAGAAAATTACGAATATGGAACTAAAAGGAAAGGTCGCTTTGATAACTGGAGCCGCTGCCGGTATCGGTCTTGCATACAGCGAAGAATTACTCAAACAAGGCGCTAAGGTGAGTTCTAATTTAATACGTCATATCTGCGAGTATAATTATAAAGTTATTTATATTTCACTCCCAGTTGATAAATCAAAAAGCTCAACTGAAAGGAGAATCGTGATGAAAATATATTTTTAAGATTCCACCTTTATTTGTATTGATTTTTGCCGGCGCCGATGTCAATGAATGTAATTCAGACTTTCATCGATTATAAAATAATCAACCACAAAGAAGTTATGGGCTCAAACTTTTCTTATAAGAATGTGTATGAAGTGTTTTTACTTTCTTGCCTTTTAAAAACATTTTTTATTTTTATTTTCACAAGAATAACCGATTCGTATGCAAGCCCAATTGTAAAATGTTTTTATATTAATTAGCTGTTAATTTTTAGGTTTCATTATGTGATATAGATTCTGAGATAGGTGAGCAAGTAGCCGATGAGCTGGGTGTGAAGTATGGACGAAAAAACGTTCTTTTCTGCCAGTGCGACGTTACCGATTATCCTCAGTATGAAGGTATATATAATAGAAAAGCACAACCTTTTAAAAAAGTATTTTATCATTTAGCAATTTCTTATTGACAATCTGTTTAGTTAGGATTCTACACAATCTTCGAGGGTTGCGTCTTATTTAACGCGTCATTATTGTAAATACAAAGTGATGTCGCGTCTAATGTGATTGCACTTTACAGACAAGGGACTTTGTCAGCGCTACGTTTGTTTAATGCGTGTTAAAATATCTCATTAGTAGGTCATTTACCTAAAAATGCTTTGTTAAACAGATGATGGAATCTGATTAAGTTAATTGAATTTAGAAACCGTATCACATCAATGCTAGTACCTATAAGGTCATTATTTCACATGTTTGATTTTACGCAATAAATTAATTTGGTTTTGCAGAGGCTTTCGAGATGACAATAAAAGTGTTTAACCGATTAGACATAGTGATCAACAATGCTGGTGTCATGAACGATAGATTTTGGGAGCTAGAAGTCGATGTTAACTTGGTAAGTAACATGTCTTAGAAAGTATAGCACATATAAACACAATTTGCTTCTTTATAATATTTACGTCCTCTTTCTGTAATTGAAATTTGTTATTTTTGTTATTATAAAAACAATATAATACTAAATTATGATGTATAGTAGACGGTCCTTTGAAATTAGTAATAAAAGCTATACTAATATGCATGAGTAAATCTGCTGCAGCGTGCACATGTACAATTTTCACATCTTACATTTTTCAGAATGGTGTGATTCGAGGCACCTTACTCGCTTACCGATTCATGGGTAAAGACCGCGGTGGTCAAGGGGGTACTATAATCAACACTGCCTCGACGGCGTTTGCCCGACCTCAAGTGTCTACTCCTATTTACACAGCAACAAACTATGCAGTTGTTGGATTAACTCGGGCTTACGGGGTAAGTGATTTTCATAGTGTGCAGGATGTAAATAGCAGACGTGTGCTTAGTAAGTTATTTCTGCGAATGGTATAAAAGGACATTGATCTTTGTTTACGTAAAAATATGATTGCAAACTTGGCTTGAACTCACTCAAGACTATAAGGCCCGTATTAATAGCTAGTCAGCGCTTATACTACTTAAGAGCATGATGAAAAAATTCTTAAAGATACTGTTCGAGTACAGATACCTTTATGAATGAAATGAATTTTTTGCGATGCTGTTTTCATTCATATTTATGAATTTTATTAGCATAGCATGAGCATTTGCTCATGCTATGCTAAATAATCATGCTCTTAAAATACTCAGTACTGACTATAAATACGGACCTAAATATACTGAGCGTTTAATCATCTGTTGTAAATTATTTATCAATGACTGTCAAAGGTAAATCGCACTTAATAAATTAATTGTAACCATTGAGCTATATTGTAACATAACTAACCTTATTTAGTCAGCCAGTCGTAACGACTGTCTATTTTTAAATTTATTTAGTCCTAACGTTTACTTAGTTGTTGTAAATAACGAAATTGTTAATTCTTATTGTTTACATATACTCACAAAAATATTTTATATTGAATAAAGTACTTAAACTAGTAGTGACAGGATCGCGTTGTGTAAATAATTTACTATTCATATTTCCAAAGGATCAGTACCACGTTAATTTGACTGGGGTGAGGAGCATTGTACTTTGTCCTGGTCTCACGGATACGGGTCTCGTGAAGGAAATTCGTAAACAGCTCATGTCGTCCGAATATGAAGCAGCCTGGCAGCGAGATAACGCTAACTGCAAGACACAAAGGTGAGAAAAATGCTTTTCCGAAATCACTTTAAGCTTTGTGATTGGCAGCCTGTTAGTAACGTTTAGTTAAAAATAGGGCCATGAAATAGCATGACAGCAAATGAGCAAAAGTTTCTTAGTTCTTTATAAGTTTTTTGTGTTTTAAAGGTTTAATGCAATTTTTAGCCCTGAACACGTTGGAAGAACCCTAATTGAAGTGCTGACGAAGGCTCAGAGTGGTACCGTGTGGATCGTGGAGAACGGGCAGCCGGCTCGGGAGTGGCGCGGTTAAACATTGCACAGCTCACACCGAGATAATTAAATCAAACGAGTTTTTAGCTAACTACATTGGATAACCCATAAGGAAACACGAACGAAAAATTGGTAATTGCAAGACATGTATTGCATTTTCAAGCACCACCAGTGCCAACGGAAAAACAATAAAAGGCACAAGTTAATATTATCCTACTTTTTATATCTTGGAATTATAAGTAAAATCTCAAATTGCATTTTAGTACATAATATAAACAATATGTACGATTTATATAATATTATAAAACTTATCTTGTGAGAGTATGCATGATTGTGCTTGAAATGATATCGTTTATATAAGGCGCAGTCGTATGTAGGCGTAAGTCGGAAGGGCTTACAAATTGCAGGTACCGTTAAATAAAGTCGTCAATCAACTCCAAAGCAAAGATCCTTGTAAAACATTTTTGCTGCTGATTGTACCCACCAAGTTCTTTAATCTATGACCCAACAGAAAATGGATTTTAAACAAGAGTAAGATTATGATTTTAAGGGCATTATGCCTACTACAACCCTGAGAATTGAGTATATTAAGATTTTCGTACATGCATTTATTTATATTTTTTGTAAATTTATTTATTATTAAGTATACCGTTTTATAAACATTTTACACCATTGCGCATCATAGTAAAACGCAGTGTACATAGCCATTACCTCTAAAGGTATCCAGGATATTGATAATAATATTGATACATAATAATATGCAAAAACCGTTAATGTATTTTTGTAATCGACTGTAGTTTTAAAATACACAGTTCAAAATTCTTTACACTTTTTCTAAATACATACTTATAGATGTTCTCGGATACAGATTCTGTGTAAAATAAAGTTACCTACAAATTGGAAAGGTAAATTATGTGCTTCTTCCACTTGTCTTCAATTATGATTTTCGATCCGTAGAGATTAAGCTCTCGACTTTTTCCTTGCTTTTGCGGCCTAATTATTCATGACTTGCCTCTTCTACTTTAAGGGTCTTCGTTGTTTCGTGGAGGCGTCCACGAAGGCGACGCGACGTGCTTTTTTATTTTTTCTATTTAACCGATGGCAACACTACATTGCGTATGGCGCGAAACCCAGTTTGAGCTCGGCGCGGCGGCCGTATAATTCATAAACAAATACAAATAATATTACTTTTGTCGATATGGGTATGACGATATTCGAGCTTTAGTTATTCGGTTCTTTTTACTCTTCATTGGCGGCCCATTTATTCCAGCGTGGCACGGGGTGCCCCAGGTGGTTGCACATTCACGTCCCCTACTGCTTCTGATCACTGGTTTACCGCCTATAAACATCCAATAAAACTTTTTCTTGCTCAACTCTAAAGCAATGTCTCATACGTATCCAAACTACGTATCCTTTTAGAATTCATATTTTAGTCTCTACACTCTTAAATGACGGTTGTGTAAATACTCGTTCAGTAGTTGTAGTACTTAAGGCTATTTTTAAGTAGTATATATTATTGTGTATTAAAAAGCTTCCAAGTGTATTAATCAATTTGGAATGCAAATCCAAAAAAAATTTTTACTTTTGTAATAAGATATTTATACAGCTTGAAAATATTCAAGATTAGATGTCTGTACACACACATAAGCGATTTTCCACATTTGAACACGAATAGGCTGGCGAGACCGAAGAAATACCACGGCTACACAGAAAACTGGCGTGAAATAGAAGTATGATGTGTTCGTGAGTTCACAGAAGACTAACTTCCTACACCTCATTTCCGTTCCCTATTCATTAATAAAGGCCCGCAACGCACTTGAAACGCTCATGTTACAAGTGCCTAGAAGCAATGGTGGTTGCTTTGTGCCAGGCTAACCGTTGCTCGCTTGTCCCTTGCAATGCCATGGTTGCTCGTTTAACGCAGCGCCCGAAACGCACTTTTCTAATCAGAAGTCTGAATCATTGGAAGTTATAAAATAAATATTATTATAAGCATGTTACCTTTAAAAATTGCATCAGGTACCCCATAATGAAAAAAAGTTTTGTGGTCTGTCTGACAAAATATATGTAATTTTTATGTTAATTTGTTCTTTTGGCATAGTGATTTTGAATAAGTTTTATTGCTATTAAATGTTTCATTGAGTTTTATTCGATTTATGAATGTACCTTGTATTGAAGTATATATTATTCATAGCTTCTATTATATAGGAAAAGGGAGAAATGTTTTGATATGTTTTATAAATTCTTATGGGCTTGTTAAAGGTGTATCAGGAGTGTACTGTTTTAATATTAATTAGCTTAAGTTTTGATTTGCAATAAAAACATACGAGTAAATAAAACAAGTTTTAATGAAATATCAATCTGGAAGATTTGTAGTAAATGTATATTTTCATCATTACAATCACCAGGTACAGCTGTCGAGTTACAGATTTACAAATATATTGTATTTAGTCAAAAATTTTAATTTTAAACTATCCACAGTGATGCTTGAGGCTCGACTTTTAAAATAATTACACATTGATCCGAGAAACGAAACTGTCCCTTTTAAATATACTAAAATTTGTGTGACAACACTAAGAAATCAATGTAGGCTGCTGCGGCTCGGATCCCAAAGGCAGCACTTCTATACAATATAAACAAGTCTTTTAACTACACATTTATTACATTCCAAAACGGCCATAGGGCGCAGTCCCACTCGCATGCCTTTACTATCTAATTACCAACAATTGATGTGCTATCTTTCAACTTTATGAGATTTTTGAGCCAATATAATCAACACATTTATACATGCAGACTCGCTGCGCTACACTAGCATTACACTAGGGTGGGACTGCCTAACGTCTTTCAATCATTTATTTTAAATAAGAAACAAAGTGCATTGACACTTTAAAAATAAAACACATTAACTAACACTTGTTACAACTCAGATAGGCACAATTGCGCATAGTACGTGTGAAGCTAGGAAAATATATTCAATTTGGGCGATAATAAATTTAAATTATTCTATAGGAGTCTATTTCCCCGATTTTAAAATTATCGTTGACACCTCTATCACAGAATTTAGCCTAATATCGCAACGGTCGACATGTGACGTATATCTAATTATAGGTAGTCAACGTAGCCCAATGTTTGAACACATAGCCTACTCGTGTAACAATAAAAGAGTGGCCGGACGAAGATTGATTCTTCCAAGCTGACGGGAGTTTCCATCGTCACCTTCCATATATTGGATACAACACTATCACACCAAAGCAATGTCCATCGTCTTGAATCCGTACCATATAACAACATCCCGTTACTACAGCTCCTTCACACAATTGATTACGTAATAAAACACTTCATCACCAGCTTACACTTTTCCGTTACTTATCCATTTGTTAGTCCTCGCGATAATAAATTAAGATTCTTCATACACTCGGCATCACACATCTACTTGGCTGCAAAGAGAAAAACACCAATTAAAACCACATACACCATGTGAACCAGATAATAAATAAAAGGATAATATTAAGTATCATGGAAGTATGGTTTTACACACTGTATAGTGGGCGTTAACTCACCTGTCGTATACACGAGTTCTACTGTGCGGCGGCGGCGGCGGCGGGCGCGGGTGGTGCGGGCGCGTTCTGCGGGCGCTGCGGCCGGCCGTTGTTGTGCGAGCCTCGACCGCGTCCGCCACGCATCGGCCTCCACCACCTGCAAATACAGAATAGAAAAAGGTTTGTTTGTGAACTAGCTTCTACCCGCAATTCAAAAATGTGTGCGCAGTTCACAGGAGCACTCCTTTCTTCACTTCGTAAAAATAACCTTTGAAGAACTACGACCTCACAACCAAATACCATCGTAAATAAGAGCTGTGTTTCTCTATGGATGGTGCGGGCCACAACCCACGCCGCGCGAACGTCACGCAGTAAAAATTCAGTTAATAGTAGTACTACAAGTTGAACCCAGCATTTATTTTCACTATTAACATTATTCTGATGATAAAAATTTTAAAATTGGATTTTATTGTACTATATGTTATGTTATACTTTATGATATTTTGACATACTGTCTTGCATGAGAGATTGTTTATCTAATAAATGATAAGTTTTATTGAAAATGTATAAATATACTATTAAATAAGATAGAAAATAAATTATACTTCGAAATTCTTTGTTTTTAGATATTATAGACATTATAGAATATGTATTTCTGTTGCAACGCTATTACAACAAATACTTAAAATCCAAAAAAAATATTTAAGGGTGGCTCTAGTACAACAAATATGTTTTTTGCTATTTCCTTCCTCGATAGTAGATTTCGATTAGATCGAAATTCGACGCGCTAATTATCGGTAGCTTGGCTGAGTCGTCCGAGGCACCGCCATAAGTTTGGAGACGTGGGTTCGCACTCGCACTTAAATCTCAATAAGAATAACACATTCTTACAAGACTTATATTGAAATACCTACTCCTTTTTTTAATTTGAAAGGTCTTCTTTATGTCCAACTTATGTTAGTCAAACTAAAGTAACACACAAATAACTCCAAATTCAAAGTACTCACGGATGGTGCGGTCCATTATGCTGGTTGTGGGGGTTATGCGGGTTATGGGGGTTGTGAGGGTTGTGCCGCCACGCCGCTCGCGGACGCCAGGCCCCGCGGCGCGCTGACGCCACACCGAATGTCTCCGAGTTGAGCTTGCGCTCCGTCCGCCAGTCCGTCCGCTGGCTACGGCCCTTTGACCTGACAGACAAAAAATTTTTACCTTTATAATAAACTATGACCTTATTGCACGCTTAAACAAACCAAATGCGATCATAATATTTTATAATTTACTGTATTTCAAAACTTAGGAAATGTAACTTGAGACAGTATTCAAGACAACTATATTATTTATTCTTATTATTATTATGCTGCTTATAAGTTTCTTCTCACCTCTCAACAGCCTCGCACGAGATGTTATCGAAGAAGCTTTTCTTCTTATCATATCCGCTGTAAGAGTCATCCTCTACCTCGGGCTCACCAGCGCCCGTCTCATTACCGGAATCATCCTTCTTGTCCACTTCACCCTAAAATTATAAATTATTAGAGTTAATTAATTGTAAAACCATCCTCTGAAAAAAAGGTTTGCATTTTATAATTTGGTAGTTTATAAACCAATTTAAGAGGTTTATTTTTAATAATAGCAGTGCTGAAAGTGTTTCTTGTGTTATGCATGGGAAAAGATGAAAGATGCTGTGGCTTTTAGCCGTACAAATCACATTTTTTACGCCTTCAGCGCTACTACTTCCATCCATACCTAAATATAATCCATTAGTTTCTTTACAAGTAAAAAATCGCAACACTCACCTCGCCTACAGCCTCAGGCTTGACAACCTCATCGACGATCTTGGTCTTGGCCAGCTGGCTCCGGAGCTCCTCAAACTCGGTGTTGGCCTGCTCAAAGTCGTAGTCGTTCTCAAACTTGAGCGTGTTCTTATTACGGGGCACAAAGCCACGGCCGCGCCCGCGCGACCGACCCCGCCAGCCACCACGATTGTATTGCACTGAGAACAGAATGTCTGAAGCTTACGATTAGATTGCCTTTGTTAACATGTTATCTATGTGGTATTTGTAAGTATATTCGTGAAATGAAATTTCATTAATATAATGTATAATAGTCTGAATAATTCAGATACCTTAGTAACTTATTAATGTGTACTGTATTCAAATTTACACAATAACAGTCATGGTTCTGTAGGTAGTAAATAATTCCTAGAAAATTCTTTTAAAATTCCTAGGGTTTTCCATACAGCACAGTGTTCACATAGTTTATGTACATTGGTTCCTCGCTACAATCACAAAAATATTTGGCAGCAGTAATCATATTATCTATAGGCTCAAATATTATCGAAATCGGAGACATCGATCTATTTTTCCTGTCCGCTTGGCGTGGAATGCCCCAAATACTAAACGAGAACTTAGTGAACTGTATAAAGAAACAAGCAAAGCAATAAAAAAAGAGTATAAACAACATAGACAAAATATACCTACTGAAAACTTAACTAAATTTAGGAGCACAAAAAGGGGAATGAAATAGCTAAATTTACACAAAACATGCATACAAAAACTGGAAAGTAATGACAAAGAAATTACAAGCAGACAAGATATTATACAAGAGACAACAACCATCTCTCAACAACTTTACAAAAGAAGGGAAGAAACCCTGGAAGAACACTATCATGAGCGTAGAGGTGATAATACAGAAATAGAATGTCTAGTGGATACAACAGAAGTACTTGAACTGTTGAAAAAACTAAAAACGAATAAAAGTCCAGGTCCCGATGGCATTACCAACGAAGCATTAAATCTCGGGTCCCCAGTACTTATTACTCCTCTTACCGACCTATTCAATTTAATACTAAAATCTGAAGTAGTGCCCTCCCAATGGTATACATCAGACATCATCCTCTTATATAAAAAGGGAAATCCAAAGGACATTAACAACTACAGACCTATTGGTCTGTAGTTGTCTTCTTGCGAGTCTGTACAAGGTGTTTGCATTATTGATAGTAATTATCAGTAAGTCGTATTTCACAATCGACGTAGTACAACCTGTAAAACAAGCTGGCTTTCGTTCTGGCTTCAGTACCTTGGACCATATCCAAGCCTTAGAACAGGTTGTCGAAAAATACGAAGAGTTTAACAAACTACTGTACCTTGGATTTGTTTACTACAGCAAGGCTTTTGATAGCAAAGCCACAAATCAATATGGACCGCATTACTACGGACAAGCTTAACATTAACACAAAATATATCAATATCCCAAAACAAATATATATTAATAGTAGTATGTACCAGCAGATTACGGTTAGAAACGATAGGCAAACTAATCAGCATCGAGAGGGGCATAAGACAAGGCGACCCTCTATCGCCGAAGGTATTTATCGCGGTTCTACAAAGCATATTTAGAAACATAGACTGGGAAGGCATGGGCTTAAAGATTAACAATAAACACTTGACCGATCTCAGATTTGCAGACGACATAGTCTTGCTATCAGAGTCAGCAAAAGACCTAGAAAGAATGCTTGAGAAACTGAACCAAGAAAGTAAAAAAGTTGGCCTCGAAATGAATGTTTCAAAAACAAAAGTCATGACTAACAGCATTAAACTTCCTGTAAAAACAGAAGACAAATTAATAGAATATACCGACCGCTATATTTACCTCGAAAACAGATATCATTTGACAAGACTCACAACACAGACGAAGTAGAAAGAAGAATGAATAAAGCCTGGAAGAAATTCTGGTCTTTAAAAGAAATTTTAAGAGGAGACTACTCAGTAACCGTAAAAAATATTCTTGACACCTGCTCCCAGCCCGCTTTATGGCTACTAAACATGGGTATTTCAGCATAATTCAAACAAAAATTAATAACAACCCAAAGAGCTATGGAAAGAAGCATTCTTAATACAAAGAAAATAAGAAGTGAATCCATAAGGAAGAAAACAAAAATAACAGAATTTTTGAAACAAGCATTAAAACTGAAATGGCAGTGGTCTGGTCATGTTTCAAGGTACTCTGACAATCGATGGACAAAAGAAACAACTATCTGGAAAAAGCCCTCTGGAAAGAGAAGAAGAGGCAGGCCCAAAGGAAGATGGGGAGACAACCTGACAAAGGTAGCAGGCAAAAACTAGCTCACGACAGCTACAGAGAGAGAAGTATGGAGAAATATGGAGGACATTCCTAGAGCAAACCTAAATATTAAAATTGGTACCAGAATAGTTGCACTCATGTAATTTCTACTGACACACATCATCATCAGAGCGTTGACGGCCAACTGACAGACACGGCCGGTAACCATTGTAACCATACCCCGCGGCGCCGCGCTAATACCCATGGCAAGGTATAGCGCTGGTGGCCAAGCTATAGTGGATCTACGTTTACCATTAGTTGAGTAGGGCCAAAATGTTAAACTCACTCTGCATCTGCTCTCCAGGCTGGTGGTTATTGTGGTTCTGTTGTTGGTGTACTTGATGTTGTTGTGGCTGCTGCGGGGGCTGCCCACCGCTGGGGTGTCGCTGACGCGTGCGCGACGTCGGCCGACCGCGTGGCGCAGCCGGCCCGGGCGCTTTGCCCCTGCGCCCCTCGCGCTGCCCCGAACTGCTCGCAGCAGTACCCGCCTGTTGGTTTATATTTTATAAATGCGAAATTGTGCATGTCTTTATTTGAAATTTGGTATGGACATACTTTAGGCCCCGGAAAAGTCCAAAAGATACACATACACAGTTGTTGCTAATATTTCCTAAATTCTAATAGTTCCTCTAAATAATTAGCGATTATCTTCTACCGAGTCTGCTCGTCGATCATCGTTACTTGCACGATGATTGTACCAATTAACGATCAACAATCAAAGCACCACTAAAAGAGTGACTGCTTAGATTAATCAAATAAAGCTATTGTAACTTTGTGATAAAACATTTCTTGTCATTTTTGTTAACAAATATCAATTACAAGTAAATCACCCTTAGCTAACAATACCTCTGAAGTCGAAAATTGGCGATGTTTACACTTTAATACCATCGGATAGAGCTGCGCATTGCGCGTCGAACCATTGGTCACATGATATACATTTGAGCCAGAAAAAATCAGTAATAAAAAAAACAGTGACAGTGCTTAAGTCCATTGGCACCGCGACAATTTTTTTTCTTCTCCAGTAAAGGTAAAAATGACTCAAGTGTTGTTGTAAGCTAAGGGACGAAATGTAACTTTACCTGCGTGCCCTGATCAGATGTAGGGCTTTTCCTGTGGGATGTTGCAGGAGTAGCAGACCTCGAACCACTCTGAGCACCACCTCCAATCAGATCCAGCATTGAGCCTGCAAGATGAAAACAAAATATTATTAATTAGCTGTTGCACACAAAAGTTTATAAATCATCCTGTTTTTACAGTATTTCTTGATTACTGCTAGGCTCCTATTTGTTGTCGAGAGATGTTATATAGCCTTCCTCGGAAAATAGACAAAAAAATGTTCAATTTGAATTTTAAGGTGATATTGTCATAAGTAGTTGAATCAGGGAGCTGTGACACAAAAACACAGCAATCACATCTATAATCTATACACAGAAGGTTTAAATTTTTGTTATTTTTACAGTAGCATTTAAGAATTTAGCCAATTGAGCTTTAAGCAAAATATGATTTGTTTTATCTCAGATACAATTTAACCTAATACAAAATCATAAGTTTTCATCATTGTATTTTTATGTATTGCTGTTCTCCTACACAAAACTGAAAGGTCAAGAAATTTTCCTAAAAAAAATTCAATATATTGTAATAGAGACAGAAGGAATTATGAGCACCTTTAAAAAACTAAGGGTCTGTATCACTGGTTACAGATAAAGTTTCTGTTAGGCTATCCACAACTTTTTTGACAGATTCTCAATACAAATCTGTAAAAAAAAGTTGTGGATAGACTATCTGTAAGCGCAGTGAAACAGGCCTTAAATATTAAAAATATGCATAGAGATAACAGAAGCAAAATGGCTTAAATGTAAAAAGCTCATGAGTTTTGTATGTATTGTATTTGTCAAGCAGCAGACCAAGGGATATGCATTGAGCGATTTTTATGTTAGTGATTAGTATGTCTAACATATGTTATTTTTCAATGTTATAATTATTTAGCCCATTAGTTATCAACTTAAGAATGTTAATCCATGTTATGTTATTATGTTCAAATCTCATTCAGAAAACTTTTTATTCTTTACCCTTTTCTTTTTCATTTTTCGTGATTTGTTTTTACCGCTACCTTCAAAATAATAATGTTGGTAAAGGGTAATTTACAATTCATGATGTTAAGAAATAAAATATTATTGTTTTAAGTGCAAATAAAGGTCATAGGATTAACCATTAAAAAAAGAGGATTTTAGTGAATCATATGAGTTTCTACAGGAGTTAGAGCTAGTTATTCAGCTACCTAATATTTAGATGGTTACTTTAAGTATGGAAATTCACTAAAATGCATACTAAGAATTACCCATTTAGTTAGTAAAACATGCATGAAAAAGCTACAAATGATCTAAGCTACATTTAAAAATCGCAAGATGGCATATGTATAAAGCAATTGATTCTATAATACTTGATCAAAAACCTTGGTCTTTAACTTGGTTGTTGTGGTGTATAACTCCCGATCCGATGGGAGCTGTCACAGGTTGCGGGAGATCCACTGATGTTTGCGGAGATAACTCACTAGTCTTGTTCAGCTGTTGGTGCACACCACCCCCGAAACCCGTCATTGGATGGTACTGTGGGTATTGGGGTTGTCCCACAACCGGATGGTTGAATTGGCCAGAGTACTGGCTCTGACCTCCGCTGCCCCCGAGCGCAGCGGGCACGGACATCTGCACGATCGCCGGGTCGTTGGGCAGAGAGGGAACATTGTTGAGGACTCTTATATCTTTGATGTCAGATCCACGGAACAAGATGTAATCATACACTTGACTCTGGGGAGCTACAGGGAATTGAGTCTCCCTGTCCTCAGTTCCGAATGATCGCACTGCAAAATGATTTAAAGTGTCAATCAACTATGAAATAATGCCTTCTCATGGTTACTTATTTATACCTATTCAAATAAAATTAATAATATTTCATAAACAAGATCTACATAACACACATAAAGCAAAATAAATGAATTTGAAAAAAAAAATACTTTAAAAAGTTATTAAGACTAATTTCATATTTTATTTTTAAATTTCAATAGTTACACTAAAAAGCCGACTAGTTAATAAGTGTGTCAGAAAATGTATTTTTCATTGATTAGAACAATTTAATTAGTGCATAATAAGTGTAGTGATAATTATTGTTCATAGATGCTGTTTTGCTATTGTACTACAAGGGTTAACGACCTATTTACCACCAAACAAGGTAACACAGTTGCAATCTTTAATATTCATTTATTAGTTGTAATACTTATTTATAAAATGATTTGTGATTGAGATATTTTTACGTTTTACCTTATTCAGAACAAAAAATACGAAATATTTCGCAGCGGTTTTGGCGTCCAGTTGTTTACAAGAGTGTATTGGTTTAACAACGTCATCATACAAATACTGCAACTACATTTAGAGCCGCAATAAAGTTGAGGGTAGAATATAAACAACGTGCTTTCATTCTAGAACTTTTCTTTGGACTTTTAACGATGAATACAACGTATTATAACGTATCATAAACGTTTAAACGACTAAATTAGAAATTTAAGATGGACGGTTGTAGCGAAATAAACTCTTGTTTTTCTAACAATATTTTTACAACTTTTTAAACAAAAAGAGGTCAAATTTCGCATTCTAAGGTTCTAAATGATATTAATTAATAGTAGAAATATGAGACAACAAAGTAATAGCATCCATTTGTCAACTTACCGCTAGCCAAAGCGATGGTACATTCCTGAGGATCAACTGTGAAGAGCCGGCCTTCGTAGCGAATATCGGCTTTCGATATCAGGCTTATTTTGGAGCCTAATTCAGGCATTCCAGAACTCATTATGACACTTTCCTAAAAAACTGCCGATGACAAAGATATTTTTCGATTTGTCGACCATTGACCAAGCCACCAAATAAAAAATGACTGACGGGAAGTTGGCAACAAGCGCGCCGAATACAAACAGCTGCGATTATAGATAATAAAATTGATTACAGCGACCTCTATGCAATTTAAGCACACCATACACAGCCAGAACCGATTTTCTTTTCTCGGGTGAGAGTCTCGTGGTGACTACTGACTACTGACTGGTGAGCAGAACTTTTAGTAGTACCTTTTATTTATGCTGGTGAGTCTCTCGCAAATGGGTGGCAGGCGAGGCGAGGGCCGAGGCAAGTGTAAGCTGTGTAACCATTGACACTCGCACTCGGGCGATCTCGCTGTGTCTCGGTGAGAGTGTACAGCATCCATCACACTTCTGACTTCCGCATCTGTAATAACTAATAAGCTATAGGCATATCTTAAGATTGCCCTTTTCGGGCTCGGGGGTCGTGTGTTCAATTCCCACGTTGGAAACATGTTATTTCCAAATTAGGATTCCAGGTTAGGACAATGCAGGCTGATCACCTCCATGCCCATGCATCGGGCGGGCACGTAAAAAATCGGTCCTGCACCTGCCGGCTGCTACCCTACACAAGTGGCAAGCAATTTTAAAGCGTTTACGATAATCGCTTTGCTTGTTTTTATATGGGATTGACATAGTTGTAATTCGACTAGATCACGTGACTTTTCGTTCGTCAGTCGTCTACGAGTATGTCAATTCCATACAAAAATACGTATTTTTGTATGGAATTGACATAGACGACTGATTATCGTAAACGATACTCGCTTGACACTTGTCTAGGGAGGCAGATCTCTCGCCAGACGTGTCGGTCATCCGTCCCACTGGGTTATGAGATTAAAGGAAGAGAGAGACGGAGAGTGCTCTTGTGTACTGCGCACATATTTGGGCACTATAAAATTACTCCTGTGTAACAGGCCTAACGAGAGTTAGCTGACAAGGTTTAAACATTTCGTAAACAAAATAAACATTTTAATAACGTTTACTGTGGTTGTATGTTAAATAGATTGTGGCAACTGGCAAGTAGTGAGTACTGAGTAGTGACTACTGACTAGTGAGTAGTGAGAGCCGAAACCCGAGAGGGAAAAAGGTAAAAAAAAAAACTGTCAAACTTTGTGTTTGAAATGTAATGTCAAAAAGTTTCCGTTAAATTTGTAATTTTGTAAACACTATGAGAGTCTGAAATTTTATAAATAAAATACATGCCCTAGATAATTTTGAACATTTAATAAGACATATCGCGTCGGTGCCTGCATGAACCATGATGATAGAAAACCAAATAACCTCAACTCCCGGCTTCGCGAGACGAAGTATTGGCGGGAGCAGTACATCTCTGAAAAGGCGTAGTTTGATTCCACACAACAGAATTACTAACATTAGGGATGAGGTAGTAAATATTTTATGAACTGTATATGGTGTTTAAAGCTTACATTCTCATAATTGTTATAAGTTACGGCAAGTAACCATAAGTTTTGTATTTTAGGAGCGTAACGATGATGATGCTGAGCGATCGTCGCTGGTGGCTTCAGAGAGAGCAGTGGCCACATCCACACCCCAAGCCTCTCCTCGTCGAGGCCGTGACACCATGTCTTCCTCACCGCAAAAAGAACATTTCCAGGGATGCTTAAAACTATATGCGGAAAACGTAAGAAACAAGAAAGAAAAGAAATCTTTCAGTTTATCTGCTTTTTGTGTTTCTACTATGGTCAAGCAAAGCCTGCAGAAAAGCACATTGAATGCTTGTATCCAAGTTTTACTCGAGATTTTTTTTATTGTTTGCAGAAAATAAACAAAGACAATGCATGGAATCTACAGCTGATTGACTTTATGACGTCAATGTTACGGCGTCATGACGCTCGCATGGACAACTTACAAACTGCGTCTACCGTGGTAGATGCGTCTGCTAGGATATACTCTTTTCGAGTTGATGCAGTACATTATGATGTGCTTAAAATGGCAGGAGGCTTGAGTAAAGCAGCTCAGGTTAGTTATCTATCTTAAAGATAAGTCTTACTTATAAAATAGGTACAGTTTTTAATGAATATAAAAAGGAAGTTGTCAGTCTGTTGATCTGTAACCATCTTACATTTGAATAAACCATTTTTTTTTCTGTATTCTTATAAGTATTTTTTTTTACAATTAACTCTAAAAATCGTACTATAAACAGGTACTAATGTACAGAAGCAAATAAATATGATCTAATTAAAACCTAGTTAGATTTCTTGTCTATTCTGCAAGTCCCGTGGTAAGTACCTGACGGACTTGTGTTATGGGTGCCAGACAACTGAAATATATTTAACACCTGTTTATACTCTACACATATTTAAAATTTTTATTATATGATATACATAATTAATACACATCCAAGACCCAGGAACATTGAAAAACTTTAGCTCCGTCGGTGGGATTCAAACCCGCAACCCACAGCTTAAGCTACCAAGCCTACCAACTGAGCCACAGAGGTTTTCAAATTAAAAGGTTTAAAATAAAGAAAAAACATACAAAATATATAAGGTTAGATTTAAATATTTTTCAGACAAAAAGAGGTAAGAAGGATGATGAAATTGAGATCCAAGATGAAGGGGCAGTGGGTGGTGAGGCAGCAGCACCTAAGAAAAAAAAGAAAAGATCCAAAGGAGCAGTGGCCACTAACCCCGAAGTGTTTAATGGAGACTTTGACACTAATGACTGTGTTGGTGAGAATTTACACTTTAACTATTTGTATATATTAGAATTTTAAGAGTTGTGTAAGGACCATGTATATATTACAGTGCGAGTGTCAGCTGTTTTGTCTGTATCAAGCCTTTGTGAGTGTAAAAGAGTATTTGAGACAGTAAAATGCCAACATTTTCACAAATAAACTCTTCAGCTTTATATTATTAGTATAGATTACATTCCTTTGTGAAAAATGATGTTTAAATTATTAGTCTACATCTTGACCCAAGTCCACTTGTGACCATTTTAAACTTTTTCCAAGGCTTTTAAAACTAAATGTGCAATGTCATTATAATTTTTAGATCCATTCTTTGAGAGGTTAGCTGCGACGGCGGGAGATGTAACTTCATCTAATAGAGCATTCAATGCCACATTACCTGTTCATGACAAAACACTGGCATTAATACTCAGGTAAGAGAGAAGTAAAGTATTTTCTGATTTTTTTTTTATAAAATGAGGGTACACACAAGGAAACTATTTTCAAACATTTTCTACTGATTTCTAGAACCGACGATCCTTTCTTGGAAAGTATAAAGGAGAATATACCGGAAGAAATAAATATAAGTGAGAAAATAACACTTGCATCCAAACTTTTACCTGCATTTACAGAAGAGGATCATGTTTGTGAACCGTTTGCGAAATTTTCTATAAGCAACTGGGATCCAGAAACAGAAGAAACGTAAGTTACTTATACTACTATCGCAGGCGCGTAGTTGTCATAGGCAACACTAAGAGCATGATAAAAAAAATTGAGATGTTGTTTTCATTCATAAAAGTCCCTTTATGACTGAAAATAGCATTTAAAATTTTTTGATCGTGCTCTTAAGTACTAAGCACTTACTATTAATATAGGTCTTAATAATTATAATATTTTGAATAATATGATACAACTTATCACTTCAGTCAAAACATTTACAATTTTGGTTTTTAGCAATATTTCGTGAAATAAACCTCAACCTGTAAGTAAACTGACTGACTGAGCCATAGCCTAAAATTTTGTATATTTAAAGCTATGAGGTTCCACTTTCCGCAAAGTAGTGCCTGATTCTATTAAGATCATATCAAATTTTGGAGGCTGCATCTGCCAGCAATCCACATACTTCGTTTGTATACAGTAATTGGATAAAGGAATTATATTTTTTGTAATAACAGAGACCGCATCACAAATTGGATGGAAGACAACAGATTGAATCTTTCACAGCAGGCTCTAGCGTTTGATGTGAACGCTGAGGTGGAGCCTATACCCCAAGATGAGGAACAGAATGATCTTTTTGGTAAATATATTGTCTATCCAATAAACATTAAAATGTAAAATATTTTTGATATCCTCCTAAATTTTACTTGTATTTGTGTGTCCTTCTGTAAATGCAGTTAAAAGCTTTTGAAGTAATCTCGATTTTTTTTCGTTCTTCACGCATTAGCTTTCCCGGCATTTGGTGTTGCTAATATCTGCGAATAGTGTTTATTATCAATTTTCAGAGGACGAACCTCTCGGTGGCATATCATCGGACGAGGGCGGCGACGTCGCAGTAGCGGCTTGCGTCGCGAGAGCGGTGCCGGCGCCACCCGCGCGCCTCGCTGACATGCGCCCCACTGACACCGCCCACGCGCGTCTAGAGTACAGCTACTGCGCGCTGTCCGCCTGGGCCGGGCCTGCGCACTGGCGGCTCAAGACTAACAGAGGTGAGGACGTGCAATCCGGCTCGAAGGATCAACAAATTATATTACAGTTTTGATATATCCTTACGCGCATCTAGCTACTGCGGTCTGTCCGTCTGGATCGGGCCTGCGTACTGTCTGCTCAAGACTAAGAGACGTGAGTTCGAGCAATCCGGCTCGAAAGACCAATTTGCTATGAAAGACTAACAGATATAGCATCAAAACTTTAGTACGATGTCCAGTTTAGTTGTAATTATTACAATTATCTCTGGAGTAAATTATTACCGCTAGGCTAAGAACTTTCTAACGTTAAAATACCTTATTCATAAAAATATTTGAATATTGTTTAACTAATAAAAATTCGTAGTCCTTTTCTGGAATATTAAAAACGTTGCACAACAGGAATGGACAGCGAATCTTGATTAAACACTGTTTAAGTATTTTTGTAAGGAGGATAGTATGTGGCTCTAAATTACTTTACAATAGAAAGAGAACACATTAACATTGTTGTTAAATTAAAATGGAATAGAATTTTAGATTGAAAAAAAATCCTTGAGCAACTTCTAATTAATGAAACCATTTTCAGCGTCAAAATTGTCTACACTAACTCAGTCAACCACTGGTCGGGTTGACAAGAAAGCTCGTACCAAGAAGACCCTGGACTTCACCGGTGCGGGCATGGCGTTCGACTGTCGAACTCCGGTCGGAGAGTACGAGCCCACGCAACCAGCCAAGATCATGATCAGCCGCAAGACGCTGGCCACGGGGCACACGTGGAATGAGGCTAACTTCAAGACTCCTATTGACAGGTAGGAGATAGGCAGATGACATTGACGATTTGTGCGCGGTATGCTATGGCTTGACCACGAGCGTTTTACCTCGCCTTGGGTATGAGCGCGGCGCGGCGGGGAAGAGTTATCGTCAGTTGGCAGTCAACGCTGACGGCGGTGGTATTCTTACCCGTCCCCCGCCCCGTCCCTCGGTTCTAGTCCGCGGTACAGAGGTTGTTCTCGAGCTATAGTTCCGCTGAGAGCCTACGCCCACTTGTCACACGTGAAACGAGGCTAACTTCAAGACGCCTTTTGACAGGTAGGTGTCATTGAATAGAGATAGATGACGTAGATAATTTTGTCGCGTTATATTAGGTCCTGGGAGAGCGCTATGCCCCTAGCCGCTCAAGACTGACAGTGATATCGCGAACAATCAAGCTCTAAGGACCAAACAGATGACGAACCTACGTCACGGCACATGTGGACACTGGACAAGTATATTTATTTGATTGAAAGGACATTCCTTTCAATCAAATAAATACTGAAACTAAAACGGGCAGTACTAAAGTTGAAGCGAGTGCAAAACGATTAGCTTGTTCGCTTACTATAACGAAGGTGCAATCAATAAAAATGGAGAGGAATTGTTTTTAATACGTATATTGTCGGTGTTACATATATCATATCTCTGATCCCAAAAATCCTTCATACAATGTTTCGACATCTATCAAAACTGTAAATAAGTTAATAAATCATAAAGCAAAGAGTACAAAATATAAAAAGGTTTTTACAAAGAAGTTTACTACATCACTCCCCCCTTGAGACCGGCCTACGGGCGATAGTAATCAGGAAAGTGAACTCTGCGTCCCGACTTCGTCCGCCGATCCTGCTCATGGGACATTGGTAATAAAGGGTCTTCTGTGTGTGGAGAGTGAGATTTAGACTGTTGTAAAATGTGTGCTGGTGAAGTATGAGGTGTAGAAGAGAGAGTGGTGTCGGGGTCGCGCAATATAAAAGCTGGTTTGACTCGATCTATAGAGACGGTAATCTGCCTGCCGTTACTTAAAATTTTGAATACCTTATCATCCCGTGATAACACTTCAAAAGGACCGGAGTAGGCTGGTTTTAAGGATCCACCCACGGAACAACACATGAAAACACATAAAAACACATGAGTCGCGTAAAAACACATGAGTGCATGTGGCAAGTTCTTTAAAAACAAACGTCGCCCTGCTGTTGGTGTGTCGAGATGCAGGCGCGGGCCGTAGAGACTGTACAATCGTTCGCAGCTTTGTCGCAAACTCCGACAAATATTGCGAACTATTAGGCCCAGTTTCGGCCTCAAAAGATTCCCCTGGAAAGCGAAGAGGCTCGTCATACACCAACTCTGCAGAGGTAGTCTGTAAATCCTCCTTGTAAGCACTGCGAATGCCTAACAGCACAATCGGAAGAGAGTCTACCCAATTTTGGCTCTCATGGCAGATTATGACCGGTTACAAAGAAGTTTACTACAAAGTAATACTTTGTGTAATTTTACTAGCAGTATTAGAATTTAGATTTTATTGACGAGTGTATTCAAAATGACTTTAAAATGTACGTTTTATCCCAACAGAGGTCTCGACGAGTCTCATTTCCGCGCGTTGTTTTTGCGTCGCAGCGTGACGTTGGTGCGGCCTTGCGACGTGCCCGCTAAGCCCGCAGAGCCGCTCGCGGTTGACGCGGTGGAATACGACTATACTAACGAGAACGATGCTGGGTACTGTCCCACTCAGCCACCGGTATGTAAACCTATATTTAATACTAGCCATTGCCTGCGACTACGTCTACGTGAAACTTTATAAATTATCCCAGTTTTACAACATTTTTTTATTACTGCTCGGCTCTTTTTGGTCGTAGCGTGATGTTATAAAGCCTATAGCCTTCCGTAATAAACGGACAAACCAACATAAAAAGAACTTTTGAATTTTGTCCAGTAGTTCATGAGATTAGCGCGTTGAAAAAAACCAACTCTTCAGGTTTATATCATTATTAGTAATTTTTATAGATTTTGAAGTAGTTCAGAGAAATAGCGCCTTTGTAGTATCTGTACGCCCAATGCGCCGTTACACGCACATATAAACAAACACAATCTGTTTTGTCAATGTGTCATTCGAAGCTTCTAACTTTGTATATTTATCAAGTTAGTATATTTACACTAGATAATCTCCAAAATTTATTTATCGGTACGGAATATTTTTCCGGGATAAAAAGTATCCTACGTCGTTCCCCGGGACTCAAAGTATCTCCATACCAAATTTCATCAAAATCGGTTCAGTGGTTACCACTTCATTTGTCATATTAGTATGGATATTATAATTGTTGTACACAGGAGGCGGACGAGTGGGACAACGACGAAGGCGGGGAAACGGTGCGGTGCGAGGCGCCGCCCGCAGACGACATCGGCGAAATGTTGGAACCACCTACTAAGGTTAGTAATTATATCTCAGAGAAAAACACTATTATAATGGCCTGTTTCACTGCTTACTGATAGTTTCTGATAGGCTTTCCACAACTTTTTTTGATTTTTCATTATTAGATTATTTAATATTTATAATTTCATTATTTAAAAATTGTATATATGTATGTGTATAAATATAATTATTATTCCGTAATGTATTATTCTATATACTCTTATTTTAAAATTTTAATATAGATTATACTTTTAGCACAATGCCCTTTCTCCAGCAATGTTGTTTCTTTCTTTCAAAGGTTGTCTGGAAGAAATTGCTATTTAGTAATAAGACCGCCTTTGTGCAATATCATTATTTTATATTATGCTTTTAAAATTTTTATATGTGTGAAACTGTGATTGTGCACAATAAAGTATATTTCATTCTTTCAACTTTCAACCCCAATTTCACTCTTTGAAAGTAAAATTTCATGTCTTAACTGAACAAATAACGAACTTTCATACAAACCCTGTGAAATTTCTCCCAGTTTTAGTTGATATGGAGGAGAGTGGAATACCAATATTATTTTAAAGTAGGTATGCTTTAATCTTGCAAATTTTTAATCAATAAAACGCTACGCAAACAACAAGACGTAACTATTTTGACATGACACGTTAATCATGTAACACGAAGTTTCACAGGTTCAAATTAGATTCACGTCAGAAAGAACTTTGGCGTGTTTCGTCGATATTAATAATGGATATAGTAACGTAAGTGTAATCATATTAGTACATATTCCAGACGAAATAGGTGTGTAAATATTTGACACTTGGAGATGGCAGCGTAAGGTACTGACTACTCAGTTGTCAGGTGGACTTGCGATGGCTTAGCCCAAGGAGACCCAATGTCACCCATCTTATTTAACATTACAACACTCGAGGTTTGTAGGGGTATAATTAATGTTTACTTCTCACAATACGCCGATTACTTTATTCTTTATGTGACTGGTTGTAATTTGCGATTTATGACTCTTACTGTTCAAAGTGCTTTAGATAAAATGATTGAAAAGTTAAATGAACATGGTTTAGATTTATCTCCAATGAAAAGTAAGGTATGTTTATTTTCCACGGGTAGACATAGGCAGTCTGTCGATCTAGTAGTGAACGGGGCTTATTTAGAAAATGTCGACGTAATTAGATATTTAGGATAGTATTTAGCTCGTTAAGTTGGAAGTTTCATGTTAAACAGTTGTGGGAAAAATCTTAAAAAAAATAATGTGTTAAAAATTCTATCCGGTTCCTCGTGGGGGGTTCATCAGTTACATTTAAGGACCTTATGTATTTCTTTACTCCGCAGTCGGCTTGATTACGGAAGTTTTTTGTACGACTCGAGTGCTAAATGTAATATTATCAAGCTAGACCAAATACAAAATCAGGCCTTGAGATTAATAGGTGGATTTATTAGGAGTAGTCCAATACATGTTATGGAGTCTGAACTTTGTCTACCTCCGTTGTTTTTAAGGAGAAGGTTTTTAGCGGATAAATTTTATTTTAAATCTAAATCTATAAGACATGGTGAAATCATCTCGAGTATATTCAAGTTAGCATCTCTTTGTTTGGGGCATTCTTACTGACGAAAGAGAAAAATCCCATTGTTGCTTAAAGCTCACAGAGATTATTGTGACGCTGACGTACATACTTCTTGAAAACCCAAGATGTTTTTATTATCAACGTGGATAATAAATATAGACATCAATTTTTGTATATGTTTGAACATGGAGTAGATAGACCCAAGCACTCCTTCAATAGTTTATGCCTCTTGAGCAATACTATAACATATATACATAAAAAGTATCATAATTACTACAAAATATATACGAATGGCTCAAAGAGTGTAAACGGAGTAGGAGCATCGTTCTGTGACCCACAGACGAACTTAAAGGCCTATTTTTAACCAACTTCCAAAAACGAGGAGGTTATATGTTCGGCTGTGGAAATATTTTTTTTATGTATGTTCAACCATAGCTCCACCGTTTGCGAACCGATTTTCAAAATTTTTGCTTTATTATATAGGGTATTGTTCCGAATAGGTCCCATATTCACCATGATGGTGGCTGATGATGGGAACCATGAGTAATCGAGGGG
>JAOTAV010021805.1:0-20183 GCA_026546445.1 Cyclargus thomasi
ATTGACTTCAAAAGTCAATTGTCAGTTTCATATAGGTAAGTCGTAGTCGCCGGCTTTGTTTGACATACTCGTACTCTCTCTCAGCTTTTGCTGGCAGTTTGACATACTGCCAGCAAAAGCTGAGAAGACCCAAGTCACACTCACATAATAATATCTATGGACGCTTCACACCACGTCAGTCTGGTCCCGTGGTAAGTACAGAATAGAAAGACAACCAGACAACGGAAATATATTTCATGCTTTTATACTATAAACATATTTAAGATTTTTGTTACATGATACATATATTTAATACACATCCAAGACCTAGGAACATTGAATAACTTTTTTTTTGTTCCGTCGGCGGGAATCGAACCCGTGACACCCGGCTCAAGCTACCAACGTGCTTATCAACTGAGCCACAGATATAGTCAATATGTGTACATTATTTACTTTATATAGATACCTATAATCACAGTAGCATATCTATGTATAAGAAAAAAATACCAGTACCTGAAGAATGTTTATTTTAGTACATTAACGTACCAACGTAAAACGTTTAAATGGTATTTTTTGCAAGACTCCTCTTTATATATTAAAGGATTGACTGAATTTACATGGAAGATAGGTACCTAATTACAATAACGTGGTATTTTTATGTAACATTTAAATAAATTCAATACATTATGATTTTCAATAGGGATCATCCATTAAGTGCGCCAAAAGAGACCAAAAGATACTTATTACTATTATAAAACTACAGAACGTCTATTACACTTTTGTCGTAAGTCTTGTTTTAAAATGGTACTAAGAACTATATGAAATTTACATCGCCTTCTCCGCTGGCCGAGAGAATCAGATTATTTTAATATCAAAAACTAGGTATTAAAAGAAATAAATACACACAATAGCTGTCCTAGTCGCAAAAAAATACCACAATAGTCAAAGTTATATTTGTTATACGTACTACCATACGCATACCAACATCAGTTCTCCAGCGCAAACAAGGCGCGAACAATTTTTTACGGTTCAAGGTGGCGTAAGTCATGTGACAGCTCCCGATGATATTTTTTTTGTAACCAAAATCCCACCAAAACATTTATGTAAATTAACAAAAAAGTAAAGCCGACTTGCAAAGGAAAAACAAAAATAAAAAAAAAAAAACTAAAAAGTATTAAATGATACTAATTCTTTAATAGTGCCTGTTTCAGAATACAGTGAGGCATCAGCCTATTTCCGTACACATTTTTTTTATTATTTTAAAGTCGGTACCAGCTCACATGTCATGGTTTGTCTAGATTTAAATTTTTGACTGGTACCGACTTCAAAATGATAAAGATTGTGTACGAAAATAGGCTGTCTGTGGAAGTCGGTTTTAATTTATCGCTAAAAATAATAATTATTTCACACTTTTTAGTTTCCCAAAATAATAAGCCTATAACTATAGAGAACTACAAGACATGATACATTTTATATGTTATTTAAGGGTCAAGCGAGTAGACGGTTAACCTGATGGAAAGCAAATACCGTCGCCCATGGACACTTGTGACATCCGAAGACCAGCATGTGCATTGCCGGCCTTTTTATGAAAGAATAGGGAATAAGCAGTGACGGCACCGGATTATTCCAACGATATTTAAATTTTTCATTCGTAAAAGAGAGAGTTTTGTACAAAGAAGATGTCCAAGTTCGTATGGCAAGCAACGAGCTACTTTGCAGTCTCTCAGCTCTATCGGTATAACATTATAATTTTGGATAACTAAAAAGGGTGTTTTTTAGTTTCTTTTTTATTGTTTTTGTTTTTTTTTCCATTGGAAGTTGGTTTTAATTTTTTTTTAAATAATAATTGGAAGTCGGTTAAAAAATAAATTGAGATGCAACTGTCAAAATATTTATTTCTTTAAATTGATATCTTAAAGAATCCCTAGGTCGAGTATCTTTTATTAGTCTGTGCTAGGTCGTAGCCGATAGGTAGCACAACACGTACTGCTCGTTTTTTGATAAATGGATATAATCTGAATATCAGCTGAACTTCTTCTAAATAATAAACCATAAGAGAGAATGCTATGAAAATAGCTAAAGTAGCGTTTCGACGTTTGTCAAAAGTCTTACTTTTCTGATAGTTTAAAAAGGACTGAACTAAGTTTCTTAGCTATGTTAATAATAAGAGGTCCCTATTGCAATTTACTCAAGCGTGAGAACCTAAAACAATCGGTAAAGTTTAAATTCTTCTCACCAATTTCAATGCTAATTGTGCTAGCAGTCTTAACATTTGGCATAGTAAAGACATATTATCTTTTTTGGTGTAGTCAAAGATTATTAGAAGTAAACCGTTGTAGTATCAGAGCAAGTGATTTATTTTTCTGTTAGTGTCTGGATTTTTACGACTGATTTTGAAAAGAATAGATGTATCATCGGGAAATAACAAAATTTTACATAGAACATCTATGTGAAATTTTGTTATTTGCCGATGATACATCTATATAAAAGGACAAAACAATGTGTGTAAATGGTGGTAAATCTTTAAGCTTATATTCTAAAAAAGGAGTGTAAAAATAGGAGTAAACTATTTCAGAACGTAAGCTTGAAAATTTACCACCATTTACATCCACAAATTATACTCGGTAAATTATCTTTCTTTAAATTAAAAGCGTCTCTAATATCATAGTACTTTAATTTTGATGAGAATCCTATGCTCGACGCAATCAAAGGCTTTTGATTAGTCACAAAATACGCCAATAACATCGTGAGAATCTTTACAAGATTTCAGTATGAATTTAATTAGTGTAACACAATATTATATTACGACGGCAGGTTGGCTATGCATATACTCGTATTTGTTCAGAATAAAACTTCGACTTGTAAATTATTATTTGCGAAAAATATTTAAAAAAATCATAATATAAAATACAATAGATAAAGTATTACCTATCTGTTTTAAATTCGACCATTGTTTCATTGTTGACCCAGAAGGCTAACAATATGCATAACAAAATAAAAAACGTTTCGGTTGCGTAAAAAAGGATGACACAAGCATAATTCAAAATGCAGCGGAGCTCATACAAAATGGCAGCGACATACAAAAATCGGCCCAGCACGAGTTGGGCTTGCGCACAAAAGGGCTCTGTAGCGGTAAAGAGCAAAAAAAATAGGGAAACGTATTTCTTAAAGTTAAGCTATAGCAGACTATGTAGTGCAACCGATATCGCAATGCAGACCACCAACGCTTTTTATTATCAAAAGAAATGGCAAAAAGCACGTTTTATGTATTGTGTGTGTTATTATTCATTAAACAGTACTTTAACAATATATAGTGTTTTAAAATATCTGGAATATTGAAAACGTCTCACGACAGAAAGGGGCCTTGATTTAAACAGTGTGTAACTACACACTGTTTAAACATTTTTATAAATAATATGGTAAATTTATTTTATTTTTAACCGACTTCTAATAAAGAAGGAGGCTTCTAAATTCCAACGTATATGTGTTCTTTTAGATATTTATTCGCGGATAAGTCCACCATCTGTGAATCGATTTTCAAATTATTTTGGTTTTGCTAAGGGTATAGAGTGTTCCGAGTGGTTTCATGTTCACAAAAGTGGTGATCTGATGATGCGATCAGGGGAAATAAAAGGGACTTCTTAATATTTGTATAAACACACAAAGGAAGGATAAAAATAAATAGGAAATCATTCCAATTTATTTCTATAAAGGATTTTAGGTGTATAAATAGTAATATGTTGAATAGACTATCTAAACCCTGGTTGCGTGAAGTTACGTTACATATATTCTAAACCCCTTTAGGGACTCAACGACCGCTCATAAATGTGATAGAATTGCGCCTCCCTAGAAGTTACGCAACTAAAGTAAGCTAATTGCTTAAGGGTATTATCATTTTAGTACTGTAAAATATTTCCCCCTAGACCCAAATAACTAGCATCCGTATGGAGCTCTGTTTTAGCACTCTGATTATAAATAGCTAGCACTGGCCTCTCGTTTAAAGCTACCTTAAGATTTACTTAAGATACCGAAAGATTACTCCTTTTCGGGGCCCCATTCCCAGCTGACAGATTTTTTGTAAGCAAAGTAAGCGGTCGAGCTATTTCGTCAAAGTTACGGACGAAATTGCGAAAATAGGAAGCGAGACCTATAAATTGGCTTACCTCGTGTACGTTACAAAGACGCCTAAATCGTGACACGCTTTCGATTTTTGCTAATCCTGGGCCGGCCGTCACTTCGTGCCCTGAGTAGTTTATACTAAGTTTTAAGTTAGCACGTTCTTAAAGTTCTAGAAGTTCCCGAAGTAAATTGATGCCCTCGTCTAGGTACGGTCAAGTCATCTAAATATATTGCTATTATATTATTCAGGAGTTTTAAAGCTTTTTGGATAAGACGAGAAAAAACGGCAGGTGCGTTGGGCAGACCGAACGGCATTCGCACTGTCCTGTAGGTGTGACGAATGCAGTCTTATGTATCGAATCATCGACATTCGAATATAACCGTAGCATTGTGCTAAATTTAAAACCGTGAAGTACATTTTCCCCAAAACCCGATTGATCTGGTCATTGATATTTGGAAGCGGATATCGGTCCTTTATTCGACTCGCGTACTATTTCCGCTGACATCAGTTCACTAATTTTTTCTCCGACTATACCCACCTCCTTGAACGTAGTATATCGGGTTTTCTGTATATCGGTACGTCACTTTTGGTATGAATACGCATCTCTAATAAACTAGTGCATCCTATCTACTCACTGAAATTGTATTATACTGGTTCAACAAAAACAATATCCTACTACAGTAATGTTCACTAATATTTCCGATCTTCATATACGAAAATTTAACATTCGTTGGTACAGTATTAACATCTTCACTATAGTGGCTATTCGAAGAAAACATTACATCGGTTACGTCAAAAATAGATATCGTCTGTTTTAAATTTAAAATTAATTGTAATGTATAGTCACCGATTTTTTTTAAATCGATTGCGGTATATAATTTTATTCTTATTAACCGCCTTCCAAAAACGAGGAGGTTATATGTATTATATGTTCGGCTGTATATATATATGTGAATGTTCAACCATAGCTCCGCCGTTTGTGACCCGATTTTGTTTGAAATAGGTCCCATGTTCACCATGGTGGTACCTGATGATGGGAACCATGAGTGATCGAGGGAACTTCTCAAAATTTGTATAGAAACATATGGTGATTTCGGTTTCCTTACAGATACGATTTTGGGGTTTTCGGCGTTCTTTTAAGAACTGAAAGCATATGCTACTATACCATAAATTATATTCATAATCATCATTATCACAAAAATGGTGACATGATGATGGGATCCTTCAGTAATCGAGGGAACACCTCTAAATTTGTATGGAAACATATAGTGATTTTGGTTTCCTTTGAAGCGTCCCATGTTATCAAAAAGTATGGTTTGGTATGCCATGGTTGCGAAGGTACTGAGAGAACACATAGTAAATAAATAAATAAATCATTTATTTTCTCACCACAAATAGGTATGCTTACAATATTGGACTTAGACTATATAGTTATCTTAGATTATTGTGGGAGACTGGTGCCTAAACTGGGCAAAGCCAGTATTTCAGGACACCAGGCCCCAACCTTAAACATAGAGTTTACACAGTCGTTGTTTATATGTAACTGTCTATGTATGTTAGTGTGTATGTGGGTGTGTGTGAATGTTTGTGTTAATGTGTGTCTGTGTGTTTGATAGTTGTGCTAGTGTATGAGTGGTGTATAAGTGTGAGGAAATTGGTTTATTCCAGAATTAAAATAAGTTTTTCAGTGTTCTCGTAATCCCTTTGTAGTAGCCAATTCGTAACTCAAATTTTACAGACAGCCTTTGTTGCATCTATTATTCATTACATGATTCCTTACAGATACGATTTTAAGGTTTTCGGCCTTGTTTTAAGAACTGAAAGCATGTGCTACTACAATATAAAATTTATTCATAATCAACACCACTGCAATCACACCAGGCACTATTCACCATATTATATCAATCGTCATCAACGTCATTGCTACTATGGCCTTATTCACAAACCCACCATTATTCAAGATAATTATTCCGTAGCTTGTCAAGCAATTTGTCAGTTTTAAAGCGCGATACATACCTTAGCCACAGACGCCGCCGATATTTGTCGACAACATTTTGGCGGTGAGCTAGGTTGTTAGCTTTACTTACAAGATACGTGTCGGCGGAACCAGCCTACTGGCGGCTAAGGTGTGCAGTAGAGCGCTTTACAAATAAAAACATAATATGTACGTAGAACGAACAAAATAATAAAGTAATAACTGATTTATATTCAAAACTAGAGTTATACCCCGTGGCAATACCCGTGGCTTAGTCGAGATTAAAAAGTACTCTATGTGCTAATTCAAGATACCAGCTAGCTTCATGACAAATTAATTCGAATTTGTTCAGTTGGCTTCACAGTTGACGCTGTTTCTGACGACGTCGGAGCGGTTGCCGGGCCAAGGTTCAGGTCCGGCACGTCTTCAGTCAGAAATAGGAGCGAGATAACATCCACGTGGTTAACTGCTTGAGCAGGATCATCACGATCTATAAACAATAACAGAATAGTTATTGTCTATTGTAGAAAGCAAAAACCCACTTTGGTAGTTGCGTGATTATGTATTTGAACAGCAAAGGGCCCGAATTTACCAGTTGCGCAGTTTATATTATTGTTTGAACGACAAGAGCCCCGAATTTGGCAGTTGCGCGTCCATATATCAAAAACCAGTTTTGGTACTTGCGTGTTTTATTATTTAGTCTTAGTCTTCGAACAATGAAATGGCCAACTTAAGCAGTTGCGTATTCGTAAATTTGAATAAAATGTAGGTAGATGTAAAAAACTTGACTGTACATTTATATTGCATAACGGAAAAAACCACAACATGTAATATGTTTAAATATGCCTTATGAATGAACTAGGTACATAAAATATTATTAATTTATTATAGAAAGTGGCTATTCACATCAAATTGGAAATTTACTTGGTTGTCTGACAAAGATCGAGTCTTCAATATGTTTTCCAATCTAAATTTTCTTCGACCTTTTTCTTCAGTACCCAGACCAGGAGCTTGGGTATTCCTCCCCATGTTAAAAGCACCACGTCGTGGGTAAGTTGGGAACGTGCGAAGGATTCGGCACGTAAATGCTCAATCAGAGCGATCAGGGGCCATTCTCAGGATGCGCCTCTGTGACAGTGACGTTATTTTTTTTTAAATGTATCACTAAAGTACGTGCAAGGCCTATACATGGGAATGCCACTATACAATAAGTAAGCTTAAATCACAAAGAATGAATTTGCGAAATATAATGATAATTTATATTGTAGTAGTATATGCTTTCAGTTCTTAAAACAACGCCGAAAATGCCAAAGTCGTATCTGTAAGGAATCACGAGTTCTCTCAGTACCTTCGGAACCATGATATACCTTGGTACCAACTATTACTTTTTGGTAATATATACTCGTACCTGGCACGCTTCTAAGGAAACCAAAATCACTATCTATCTATCGAACGAAATTAAGCGGTTAAGTTTGTATGGAAATCAAAATAAAACTTGTAGTATAGGATCCTACTATAAAATGACTTTCATCGAGCTGCTTATATTATTATTAAAGCTATTTTAAATGATCAAATAAAATATGTCAGTAAACGTATTGCGACTGACTTATCTAAAATCAGCCCAGAATAGAAAAGTGCATGATCCCCTGGAATCCTACTGATTCTAAATATTAATCGAAGAATCAGCCACAGTTTTCAAGTTGAAGTTTCCTTTTAACAATGAGCTACATGGAATTTACGAAAAAAGTTTTTAATATTTTCATGTAGTCAACCTAACTTTTATTTATTTTGTTGGCTACATATTTTCGATTGGAAGAGAATTTATTTATTAAACAAGCTAGTGTAATAAAAAAAGAGAATTGATTGTAAATTAATCATATTATACATTTTTTATGTTAATTAAGGGGCAAAGGAGTAGACGGTTAACCTGATGGAAAGCAAGGGCATGTGAAGTTGGCCCCCCAACATTGAAAAAAAATTTAAATAAAATGAGTTCTTGTTGCCCCCACATAGTTCTGGAGTTCTTTAGTGTTTTAAGAAATAGTTCTGTTATTTTCATACATCAAAAACGTTTTTAAAATAATGGGGGGCTAACTTCCCAATTTGTGATTTTTACCGGCTTGTACCAAAAAAACCAATAAATCGGATTAAAAAATACTATGAAGATAGTTTGAAGAACTCTTTGGGGGGGCAACTAGAACTCTCACAAAAAAATTGAATTTCCGAAAATTTCTATATTATTTCTATCGAATTAGTTTATCGACTTGTACTCGAGTCTAGCAACTCCAATTTTGATTTTTTTATTTTATTTATTTAAAAAGGTCACCAACAGTATATGAATTAAAAATTAACAGTCAATGAGAAAGTACAGTAATAATTAATTAACTGATGCGCACACCTTTATAGGCAACACAACATTCACTAAGTAGTGTTAACAGCAACATGCAAAGCATTGATCGGATCAAAATAAACCGTATAGACTGTAACTCACCGAAAGGGAACTTGTGTAAGCTGGCTATGGTCGCGTATGAGCCGGTGGAGCTAGGCGGGCGAGCGAGGGTATCCAGTCGAAGCAGGACGTTCTGGTGGCTGCCGTACGCTGCTGTAGTGTAGGAGGTACTGTAACAATGGGTGGAGATGAGAAATCTATGTCTTATGACACGGTCCAGAAAACCTGGTTACCGGAACATATTAGGCCGAATGGCTAACGGCCTGTTTCACCGCTTACTGATAAAGTTCCTGTTAGGCTATCCGCAACTTTTTGACAAATCGTCCAACATCTGTGAAATTAAGTTGTGGATGGACTACCTGTTAACTGCCGTCCTGAAGTTAAATTGCCGCTTTGTACAAAAATTTGAGTTATGAGCAAAAAACGCGGTAATTTTCTTTAGGCCTTCATACTTCATAACGGTAATTTTAATTTTATTAACTCGATGACTATAAAAGCTAAAAACATTTGGTGATACACGTCGATAAAGTTTTTTTTTCTGATTTTTATGGCATCAAAATATTAAAATTGACCAGTAGGCCTACTCTTATCTTTTAATAAATATATCTTTTAATAAAATGTTTCTTTGAAAGACGTCTATAGAACCATACTTTGCTAATTGATGTCTGAGACATACTGTTTTTGAAAAGAAAGAAAACAAAAATTCATAAAAATAGTTTGCCCAATGTCAATAATATATGTTTACCGCGACATACTTAATCATAAAGTTGTACAACAATATAGGAAACCCAGCAAAATTCTCATCTAAGTTACAACCAATAAATAGCTAGGCGATACTCGTAAAAGATAGAAGCTTCATTGTTGGTATGCTAACAAATGCCATAGACAATTTTTCACCGCGAACACTAGCAGCGCAATTAAACGTCAGCGAGTAATTTATTATCTATCGATAGAGAACCATAGAGTTGGAGCATCGACTATAGAGCAGCATAGAGTAGAGCATCATTTATCACAGAAGGGTCGTTAAAATTTACTACTGCATACCCGATCTTTTGATACGCTCTTTTTGTTTTTGGCGGGAATATCGTGTTACCTTTTGGTTGGAAGTTTTTTCCTTCATCAGATAATTTCTTTCAATAGATTCTGTTCATGTTTCTATAGAGTAGTAGATTTTAAAACCTTCTGAAATAGGAACATCCTTGGCAAGCAGGCGAAAAATAATCATTTTCTTTTGCTGTGAGTAGAACTTGGTGTCTTTGTTGTAAACCTTTTTTTGAGTTTGGAATTTAGCATTTCCATGTATCTCTGTCTCCAATAGTAATATTATTGTTTTTGTCTTTGTATTTCACAAATAGGAAAAACATTTATATCATCTCTCATCTTTGTTGTTTAATTCCCTCGAGCATATACAATACTATATTCAATTTCCCCAACATACAGTAACATAGTATGCTGGGAATACGATCGCAGATGCTTCTGAAACTCTATTACAGTCTTGTCACCGTTTTGCAGGGCGTGACGCCATATTGCATATTATCTTCAGCTTAATTCAGCCAGTTGTAGTCGCAAATTAATATTATATTAAATTGTTGCATCGGGAGTGAGTTCTCGGAATGAAACAATATTATAAATTTTTTGCATACATCTTCGCTCGCGTTGAATTTATATATCGTGTAAAACATTAATATTTTGGCAACTTGGCGATGTTTTTTAAATTTTTATGTCTGTTGCTTCTAAAGAGCTGGATCGATTTTACTCAAATTATTATGAATTTTCTCAAGATTAGCGGTATAGTTCATTAAACCTGTCTCAAAAATTTGTCACTTCCATATAAAACGCGATTGTTCAAAAAGTGTTGTGTTGTCACTTTGTTGTTGACAATCGCTGTTTGTATAGAAATTTGACAGAGGGTTTATGAACCATAACGCAAATCCTGAGTGAAATTACAATAAGTATGTATATAGTTGAAACTCTGTATTAACACCTAGGATATTTTTTAGATAGCCAACTCGCAACATCGACCGAATGTTTTGCAAAAACATATTTAATTTACTTAAATAATTTCTTTAAATCAATATACATACCATTATGATTTTTCTCTATTATTCGTAAATGTTGATAAAATTTTCAAATAGAAAAATATATACAAAACTTTTTTTGTCATCAGTACTGAGGACAAACGATGAGCATGCCAAAAATCAAGTCAATTTTTAATAAGAGATAATACACACCTTGTTTTGTCGCAAATAAAAAAAATATTATACAGGGGCTTTTTGTAACATCCTGTATTTAATATGCATTAGGTATCTTATTATCCGATAAGCAGCTTTTACTTGGGATTTTGTGGTATCAAAACTAACTTATTCTAAACCATTTAAATGCATACTAATCTTGCCACGCTTTCCTGTACGTGTAATATGCATAGCGCTGGCAGAGGGATGCTCTTATTAGGTCTGAGTATGCTCTCTATGCAGATTGTAGCGTTATCAGGGAAATATTTGCCAAATTGTATACAGGGTGTACAAAAGTAAGTGATAATACTTTAGAGCCAAAACAGATTTTAAAAATTTCTTTCACAACAAAAGGTGGTTTCACAGTTAATTCCACCCCAAAGTATTATAACTTACTTTTGTTACACCCTATATAGATATAAGATTCTGCTAAGGCGGCAAGAATCACACTAACATTTTATGGAGGTTTGTTTGTTTGGATATTTCTTTGGATATGTCGAAGTCACTGAACCGATTTTGATGAAACTTTGTATACACTATATAATTTGCTAAACAAGATGATGCCTGCAACTCCGACGCCGTCAAAATTCGTTCATCACGCGGAAACGCGGGAAAAAGTTGGTATATACCATATTTTTGTAAAATCGCTTTTGTGGCTCATACGTAAAGAGTTACTGACGGACAGACAGACAAATTTTCGCATTCGGCAGAATTTTAAAGAAAAATTTGTTTGTATTCTAGTCAGGTAAGTTTATGAATGAGTCGGTAAATTGTCTACCTACAGAATAACCGAAAATGGTCCAGACTAAATAGATAAACATTGATTGTTTACTATTGTGTACCTGTGTACCAACAAAAGCTTTTGAAGGTTGAACGTACTCTATAGACTTGTGGTGCTGAGTTTGCGGCTTGTACAAAGTTTGGATGACGGTTTTTGTTTACAGGTAAACTGTTGGTTTGCGGTGACGAGTTACCCCGGCGTTCGTCGCTACTGGGTAAAAAATACCACATAGGTAATAAAAATACGAGTTTTTTTTAGCGTAATCCAGTGACTTCATGTTTTAAGTACCTTTCTACATAGAAACGAGAAACCCACTCCCGATGTACCACTTGGACGCCACGAGCATGTAAAGTGAGAATGGATAAAAAATATCTGTCTAAACTGACTTTTTTTATAAGAAGTCTATATATTTTATTAATATTCATCAAGTTTCTAGATTTGATCTCATTTTGCATCAATTCAAGGACGAAAATGTCTGTCTGTCTGTCTGTCTGTTACCTTTTCGTGACCAAGCCGCTTAACCAATTTTACTGAAATTTGTTATGAGGGTATTTTAAGACCCCGGAAAGGACATAGATTACTTGTTTTCCCGGAAAAATGTACGGTTCCTGCGATAAACGGATTATGGCGCAACGGTGTTGCGGGTTTAGTCTAGTTTTTATAATGTTCAGAAATATTACAAATTCGTAGTGATTAAGCCTATTCTGTGTCCTTTGACTATTGCTATTATTATTATTATCTATGGACGCTTCGCACCACGTCAGTCTGGCCCCGTGCTGAGTACCCGAGGGACTTGTTTTACAGGTAACAGACAACGGAAATATATTTAATACTTTTATACTATACACATATTTAAGATTTTTATTATATGATATACATGTTTAATACACATCCAGGAACATTGAAAAACTTTTTGCTCCGTCAGCGGGATTCGAACCCGTGACCCCCGGCTTAAGCTACCGACGCGCTTAACAACTGAGCCACAGAGGTCGTCGTGCTATGCAGTGGTACAGAGCTCTGCCCTTAACTCGGAGGCCAAGGGTTCGATTCCCGCATTGGAAACATGTTATTTTCAAGTTTGGTTCGGACAATGCAGGCTGAGAATCTGATTGTCTGACCAGTAAGATGATCCATACGTCGGATGGGCATGTATAAAGTAGGTCCTTTGCCTGATATCTCGCTAGTCGTGTCGGTCATCCGTCCCACTGGGTTATAAGAGTAAATCAAGAGAGAGTGCTCTTGTGCACTCTTGGGCAATATAAAATTACTCCTGCGTAACAGACCTGAGGGGTTAGGCAATACCTAAAGGTTTTCGCTTCTTTATAGAATCGCCAACAAAAATGTATAGAAGTATACCGCCCGTGACGCCGCCGCATTGTAGTGGCGAAGAGCAAAATGGAAGCTACTGATTTCGTCATAAAGTGGCATTCTATAAGGCCAAAATAATTTCGTTGACGGTGACGGCGTGCGGTGGACAAACGACCGAACAGTGCAGATACTTACTGTATAGAATCATGATGTCGCGCTTTGCTGCCTCTCTTATACAGCGTGCCGGCAGCGGCACCGGCCAGCAGCGCCAGTGCTGCCGCCGCGCAGCCCCCCGCCGCGAAGAACACTCCACCCCCGCCTCGCCCCGCGTCCCCCGCCAGCCGGGCTGTCTCGTTGTGGACAACCGTCGATAGACCTAAGGGCCAAATATGAGTGTTAAGTGCTTGAACACCTTATTATTCATAGAGTTATTTACGCAGCTTAAAACTATTTAAAGTCTTACCCTTAATCACAAAATATATAAAGCGATGTTATATTAGTAGGGGAGCCCAAGAGGAGAATTTTGGATTTACTCGAGCGCTTCAGATTAAATAGGCTTTCTATGTTTCTGATAACCGTGGTATAGAAATCAGATTTCTTTGCTAGTTCGGTTCTTAAAAAGTTCAGATTAAGATACGAGGTGTGAAAAATACATCAACGAATATTTTTACATAAAGAACTGATGACTTAAATGCAAGGCAAGTCTGTAATAACATGGGTAAACAAAGCCTAATACCTTAGCAACCAAGCTTCCCAGATATTTTATGTCACAATCAACTAAATGCTTTAGGTCCTGCTGTCTAAAATCATGTGATAAGTGTTTAATTTATAAAAAAAATCAAAGCATTTCCTTTTTTGTGACCTTAAAATCGCTGTAGCGTCTTTTCCCACCGCTATAATAAGGAATTTCCTTATTATTTTCATCTCCGCGACGCTTGAGTTACTTAATACGCGAATAGCACTTTCACCTCCCCGGCTATATGAGAAACTTCTTGTGAGCCGGTGTATGACCGATACTGACAGGTGACGGCACCTTAGGCACGATTTTGCAGTGGGAGAGCCATGCTTCGGCACGAAAGGGCCGGAACGACCTGAGTGACAACACGACCTTATAGAAACGGCGTTGTGCTGTGAGTCGTTAAGTGTGTGAATTTACCGGTGGCCTAATTTCCATTCCCTTTTTCCTCATAAAGGTCAGCAACGCACTTGCGACTCTTCGGATGTGTTCCATGGGGGACGGCAGTTGCTTTCCATCAGGTAACCTTGCCCCTTGCCCCAATATAATTAAAAAAAAAACTATCATGCCCCGGACAGAGACGAGTATGTCCGTGTGTGTATTATATGTGCGTGTGTGTGTGCTAGCAAGTCATAGCTTACACTCGCCGACTACGAAGACTATAAATGCCTCATTTATTTTACTTTTATGCTAAAAACCTTATGAATAAAATAGATTAATCAAAAATTATATTTCCGATACCACAACGGACCCTCTCCCCAGACAGACAGGCCCGTAACCACCGTCAAAATACCTGTCGTAATAGTGTGGTTAGACCCGACGCCGACTTTGTGTTCCCACAAACTCAACAACTATTACAGCCAGCTTCAAAATAGAGCTAGTTAAAGTTAGGAAGATGAGGAGCGTCTATATTATAAACTAGTTGGTGCCGCGTAATATACAGTATATTACGCGGAAGCCGTACATTTCCCAGGATAAAAAGTATCCTATATGTTGCCCAGGCCTAAAAGCTACTAAACAAAAAAAAAATATTCAAATTCGTTAAGTAGTTCCTGAGATTAGCGCGTACAAACAGACAAACAGACAACTCTTTTTACTATAGATACTTGTTCTATTACTGTTCCTTAGCACCTGCGCATTGTACATATTGTAAAAATATTAAATATACAGATATTCCAATTTTACTGTTTTATTATATGTATATATAGATGAAGACATGAGTGGAAGCGGAAAAATAACATTTTTGAAAGTTCCCAAGTTTTTATAATGTTTTTGCCTAATCTAGACAGTTAGACCATTAACCCTCTGTCAAAAAATTGTAATTTTTTTGTAATTTTTTGACAGGTTTAATGACCGCTACCATCTAGAGTAGGCAAAAGCACTATAGTAAAATGACTTTTAAGAGTTGTTAAAATTTTAAGGTAAAAAATGAGCTCTGATGTATAAATAAATGTTATACCCCCTACGGGTTTTGCGTAGAGGATTTGAAAATAAATATGAAAACACCTATTTATTATTCCGCAAATCCGTCAAACCGAGTTTCGGAAGCGGATAATCGGATCGAATAACTTGATAACAGCTGATGCAGTGATAAGTCACGTATAGATGACTACGATTTGAATAAATATTCTTCCATTCCAAGAGACGACCTCCGTGTCTCAGTGGTAAGCGCGTTGGGAGCTTAAGCCGGGGGTCACAGGTTCGAATCCCGCCGACGGCGCAAAAGTTTTTCAATGTTCCTGGGTCTTGGATGTGTATTAAATATGTGTATAGTATTAAAAGTATTAAATATATTTCCGTTGTCTGGTACCTGTAACACAAGTCCCTCAGGTACTAACACGGGGCCAGACTGACGTTGTGTAAAGCGTCCATAGATATTATTATTATTATTATCATAACACAAAAAAATTCAGAATAATAGAAGCTGTGTCATTCAGTGAGTAGACTGCATGGGTATTAGATATACGAGGAAATAAGAAAAGTGTGGAATTTTAGGACTGACAGCAAAATGAATTCCTTTACTTTGTTTTAAAGTTTGCCAGTCTATCAGATTCCTCTGACAGACTGGCAAACTTTGCTATTGACAGAATTAACCCTAAGTTAATGGTTATTGCATAAAGCGAATCTCAAATCAAATACAACGAATTAAACGACGTTTTACTATCGCCGATTACAATTGATGACACGCCAGCACGATCGTGTTGAGGACACACTCAGGATTAGGCCTCCTGGCCGAGCATGTCATGACATGCTCGCATTGCGAACAAACCCTCTTTAATAAATAAAAAAATATAAAAACAGCATATTGCAAAGGAATTGCGCTGCAACTTATTTTAGTATATTTTGTTAAATCATCGAATAGTTTTTATAAAATAGTTGCTTCAAAATTAATTGTGTAATTTATACATAATCGGTAGTTATTTGCAAGAAACCTTGACCCTTAAAGTGACCTTTTTAGACCCGCTGTCCTGCTCTATGCTCGCTTTTGATCAAATCGTTGACAAATTACTACCAACGATTGTGTGGACGCTTGCATGATTATCGTTCCGTATATAAGCGATCACACAAATCACAATCAACGATCATTACCGATTATGTTGAGCCTTCATCAAGATTCGCCATGTCTACTGCGTCCATATTCTACGGAACTAATATATTCGAAATTCAAAAATCCTGCCTCAATATTTATGCCTTTTTCATAAACCGCCGTTATAACGCTTTTTGTTTTTATCAAAAGCATTATGGTGATATTGCTCGTTTATTTTTATGGAAATGTTTTACCAGCATTGGCGCTTAGGCGAAAATGTCTTTTACTAAGCGACACCCTGTCCGTTGCCTTGCATTTTTCACGCCAATCATGTTTTGGTCTTTATGACATACGGTAAAAACTGTTTTAGCTTACGAAAGCAGGCAATGAGGTTCCATAGGTTTTTTTAAACTGTAATACTAGATGTGAGTTCAAAACGCGAAATTAAAAGTCTACTTCAGTCAAAATTTTATAAAAAAAAATTAATGTACATTTTTCAATGGTATTGTTATTTTTTCTTCATTTACTAAACAAAGAAACACCAATTATATTTTGAACAAAAAAATCACAAACAAATTACTGCCAGAAACAAATTAATTTCACAAGCGACAATTTCAGAGTACAATACGCCAACTGCCAAGAAATCCTCAAGTCAAATAAAAGTACAATGGGACAATCGATACATCGTTGTAAACACATTAAAAAGGGGACTCCCCCAATATCCTGTTGCGTCTACGGAGTCGTCTACATGCTAATAAAGAGAGGGAGTGATTTGTTGAGTGAGTGAAGTCTCGCTCATCTGTAAACTCCTTGGTTACCGGGGAACCGTTTAGCGAATTATGAAAAGATGGCGGTTAATTCTTTCTGGCTAATTACTTTATTGTCTCTCATTTTTTTTTTTTGCAAATAGCATAGGAAAAAGGAAATAAGTAACTATTACTTTATACAGCTGTTATAAAGTAATAGTTACTTATTTCCTTTTACTAAACTAGGTAACGTTTATTTAAAAATAACGATTTTCTTAAAAATGTTTTTGTAAATTATTCATTTAATATGCCTCTTGAATAGAATATTTAATGGCAAGAGAATCTTCATATTAATATTTTACCTTTTTTATCGTAGTTATAAGTTAACACGCAAAATTGTGGTCGATATATTTTACTTTATCTAATATTTCAGGATTTCCTACTATCCCTAATAGGTACTTTACAGCAACTGTGCCTTATAAATTTCACTAATAATGTACATGCTGCAATAATAAGCAATAAATTCAATTCCATGGCTTCCGTAAGCGAAAAATTGAGAATACATCGGGTGTTCTGATAATGTCGCTTAGATATGACGTAATGAGTCCGCCATTTTGAATATCCCCATTCGGCGAAGGCGGCAAAATTTATTGTTATTATTATTGTCAGACAAAGTGTTTGTGGCAAAACTTTTGTGGGTATATTGCTTTATATGCCTGTAAATGTGATTGGTAGGGTAATCTTGAAATGAATGCGAATTCGTGTGTTTTTCCCATTCGACCAATAATTTTGCATGCTACTTTTACAAAATAGGTTAGGTTATTTTTAAATTGTCCGCATTTTTATAGTATTATAAAATATAAGGTAACAAGTTCGCGTTTTTATAGCTGTCGTAAATAATAAATGTAATTAAGCTAAAAATTAATTACATAACTTGTTTCCCGTTTATTTTGTAATTGAATGCCATAAAACGGAATTTGTAACGAAAACACCTCATTTGTATGCTTTACCTACTTTCAGTTAATTCTGAAAAGGTCAATTTTGGGATTTCAAAAGCTGTTAATTTCGTTATAAAATTAGGGTAATTAAAAATGGATATTAAAGAGGATGAACAATATTAAAAATACTCTAATTTTAATTAATGAATATACTGAATTATAATTAAACTAGTTATTGCCCGCGTTTCTGTTGCGCCATAACTGGGTTATCGTGCGGGATACTTTAAATTTTTCTGGGATAAAAATTATGCTATGTCCTTCCTCCGGGACTCAAAGTATTAGGTATCTTCATACAAACTTCATCAAAAACGTCTGAAATCATTTTAACGTAGACGAAGCCGCAAGTAAATTAATAGTTACTGAGCTTTGTTCACTCTATGTTCTTCATTCACATTTATAGTCTGGCTACTATAAGTTGAAACTAGCATTCATTTTTACTAGCAACATTATTCCGACGCAGTCTTTTGTTTACGTTAAAATTGCACTACAATAATTGGACTACACGATTTTGATACTTGATGATGAGTTTATGATTAGTTTTATAAAAAACGTATGATAATACCATATAATAATATATGAGAAACAGGATTTTGTCCATCCATCGTTATATTCAGTATTTAGAGTTTGATTTTGATTAAAGCAAATAAATTATACTTCGAAGAACATAAATTGTAATTGATTTATAACAAACAACACTTTGTCATATAAATCTCAATAGGAGTAACACTTTCATTTTTACAAAAACTTACTTATTGAAATACTCGTTTTTAGGTGTCATGATAAAAGATCAAAATAATTTTAGCTACTACAATTATTGTGTGACACATCTACGAATTTTTAAATTAAGATGGTTTTTTCTAGGTAGCCAGACTATAAATGCCAACCAGAATACTCATGTCCACGTCCCTTATGTTTACTATGTATGTCGGTAAAAACTCTTATGACAGTACTCTAACTTAGCATCACTCTGTCATATTTTTTGCGAATTTTTCGCACGGGACAAAACGTGCAAAATAAAATGGACGCGTGATGGCGCGGGCGGGTCGGGGCTGGAGGCTACGTGATTTATGTCCACGGAAATTCACGTGACACTTGTCGTCCATTCAGCAAATACTATTGAAATAAACATGACAAATTGATTTCTCTGACAGTTTAAGAATTAGGATACCGAATGTTGGCTGCTACATGCGGGTAGAACCATGACTCCCAGTAACGGTTTTGGAGACAGTGGCCAGTTTCATATTGAAACCAGGCTAGTTACTCAGGACTCCCAAGAAACTGGCCTGTTTTCAATGTGTCCTGAGTTCTGAGTCAGGAATTTTGTAATGCCCAAATGTGTGTGCTGTACACGAGAGCACTTTCTTTTCGTCTTCTCTCATAACCTAGTGGGACGGATTACCAACAAGACCGATCATGCCCGGGGCAGACTTTTATATGTCCATCCGACGCTCACTTGTTATATGAGATGATCCATGCGTCGAATATTTTAGAGCATCCGTAGCCTAGTGGGTAAGATCTTTATTGGTTCGAACCTGCCCCAGGCTCGAACCCCGGTGGAGGCGTGTACAAATGAGATATTTTTCGATCTCAAGTAACATAATAAGGATGCTCATTGCCGTGAGAGAGCCATGCTTCAGCACGAATGGGCTGGCCTTGACCGGAGTAATACCACGTCCTTACAGAAAAATGGCGTGAAACGGCATTGTGCTGTATTTCGTTCAGTGAGTGAGTTTATCGGTTGCCCAACTTCCCTAATCCCCCTATTCCTATTCCCTCATGAAAACCGGCAACCCATTTACGACTCTTCGGATGTTCATCAGGTAATCCGACTGCTTGCTTGTCCCCTAAATATGATTAAAAAAACAATCTGGTGATCAACTTGCATTGTTCTAACCAACCTTGGAATTGGTATGTTTCCAAGGTGAGAATCGAACGCATGACCTCCGTCATAAGATTCAAGAACTACGCCCTATACCACTAGACCATGTCAAAGTCGATAGAACAATGAGAGCTTTAGTTAAGTGAAAAGTAAGATCCAGAAACCGTGCATTTTAGTCTCGATTTTGCAAGTAGCAATATTAAAAGACATCACAAATTTTCTGGAATGCTAAGTTTGTCCACAGCACACCGTCACCGTCAAGTCAACGAGATTATTTGGAACGATAAAATGTCACTTTATGATATCAATAGGTTTCTTTTTCTAGCGGCCATGTCGACGCCGATCTGTAGTGACGAATAGCAAAATGTGACCTGTCACTTACATCATAAAGTGGCATTTAATCAGACGATAATACTCTCGTTGACGGTGCGTGGGTGTGCGTTGGACAAACGGC
>JAOTAV010021826.1:0-22777 GCA_026546445.1 Cyclargus thomasi
CCGTGCGAGTTTCTTACGCCGGTTCTTCTCGCCGGGTTAGTTCCCGAACCGGTGGTAGGCACCGTAGTCTTGACGTTAGAAAGTGTACTTATAGTACTTATTTTGAATAAAAAGATTTTGATACACCTTAGTACTCTTACGAGTAAACGTAACTAAAGATAAAATATTATTTATTATACAAAACATAACAACTAAACTAGAACATACATAATAGAACTGTATAAATTGACGGTCTTGCAACTAAGAGCGGTTTCTGCTGACATAAGGCAGGGCTAGCATTACGTCGGTGGACATATACGAAAGTAGGTATAGAAATTTTGACAGTTTTTCGCGATAAACTAACAGTTATCTTAAAGAAAGTTTCTTTCTTATCTCGATTTCTTCCGTCATCGGAAGTCTATAGTGAAGCATGCCAACTATTAGAATATTCGGTACTATAACCATTGCTATGAAATGAGTTTCTGCCTTTTGTCGACGTTGCAACTTGAGCCGAGAAGTAACGTTATGCTCGGTTAAAAGAAATTTTTCACATAGAAAGAAACTGCCATCATCTTTCTTCGAGGTATTCGCAAGGAGATGCTATGCTGACCCCGCTGCCGTATGTCCTACAGGGCTCATCAGAGTGCGGCATGTCGCGCGGCTCGGGTGAGGCATCGCCTATGTCGGCGGGCGGCTCGCCCCGCGCCTCGCCCCCTGTCACACCCGGCTCGCCGCGCCGCTCGCCGCATCGCTCGCCCAACCGCTCGCCGAGACTTGAGAGGTGAGAATCACTCCTTGTCTCCCACAGACGTATCTATTGAGGAAATTGATATAGAGCCAGTTGATGGACCTATGCTATTTGGTCGGCATGGGTTTGACAAAGCTTGATTCTGACAAATAACTGACACTTTCCCTCTGAAGGAAATCTTTCTGAGGCCGTAAGTCAGTTCCAGGCAGTTCATCATCAGCAGTTAGCAATGTGAGAGCCACGCTTTGGCATGAATATTGAATAGGCCAGTTTGACTATATAAATACCATGGGCTCACAGAAAACCGACGTGGTACAGCGCTTGCGCAATGTGTTTCGTCGCGCTTTCCCTTGCCAACAACGTATACGTATACATATAATAACTTCTGATGTTACAATAGTGTCCATGGACGACGGCAATTACATTTAAATGACCCGTCTGCTCTTTTGCCTCCTAATTTAATTTATTAAAAAAAAATGATGGTCAGCAGGTCTGACCCCGGCTGCCCGTCGCCGGCGCCGTCGGTGGGCAGCGCGAGCTCCCGGGACGCTGCCCCCGACCACCGACCCCAGCACCACCTCTTCTCGCCCTTCGACCAGTAAGTACAGATAGTTCAACTAAGTTGAGCGCGCGAACCTATGTGTGCGTGCACTTGTTGATACACAACTTTCATTCATGTGGCAATGACGCGACAGGCACATAAGTAAACAAGGCTTACTCACACATAAGACCGCGCGCACAATACATAATTAACAGCAATGTCTCCGTAGTCCGGTATTTTTATACGATCAATTGTCCCACCACTGCGACTCCTGTGTCGCCAGGACCGACAGTGGTAACCAACGATTAAAACCCTTTGATATGATGCCAGGGGGAGAAGCTAGGTCCGTCTTGGGACCAACACCGATTAGTCAGAATAAAAGTAATGAAGTAGGAGGATTAGGAGATACTAGAAGTAGTTCAGTGGCTTAGTGTGTAGCTCTCGATCCCTGCATAGAAAACATGCTATCCGCATGTTTGGTTAAGACAATGCAGGCTGATCACCTGATTGTCTGATATGTAAGATGATCCATGCGTCGGATGGGATGTAAAAGTCGGTCCTGCGCCTGATCTCTCGCCAGTTGTGTCGGTCATCCGTCCCACTGGGTTATGAAAGTAAAGAAGAGTCAAGTGCGCACACACTTGGGTACAGGCAAACTTATTCCAGCTTGGTTTTATTGAAGCCCGCAACGCCGTAGAAACTCTCATATCTAAAAACTTTTATCAATGTTATTTACAACCATATTTTATCATTAAATACTCCACGATCCAAAGAAATCACAATTAGGTTTTTCATGATATTTAGGCGGCAAGCGAGCAGACGGGTTACCTGAAGGAAAACCGTCGCCCCTGGACTCTCGTGACATCCAAAAAGTCGTTTTTTGTATGGCCGTGGTAACACTTCGGTCGTGCCGACCCATTCGCTCCGAAGCTGGTTCTTCTAAAGTTCTTCTAAATGTATCGATTTGAATAATTTTTTAGTCGGTACTTTTTATTTCTTCGAATTCTAAAATTTAGATGTACCATTTGAAGAAATTACGTTTTTTTCTAACTTAATAATAAAAACTGAAGAGTTTGTTTGTGTGATTGAAAGCGCTAATCTCAAGTAGTACTAGTTGGAATTAGTCCATTTATTTAGGAAGGCTATAGGCTATTTTTGGCCCCTATTGGTTATAGCGTGATGTTATATCACGCTATAACCAATAGGAGCCAAACAGTAATCATAAATGATGTAAAAACAGGATAAATTATAAGTTTTTATGCGGACGTAGTCGCGGGCAAAAGACAATATACAGTACTGTCGTTTATATCATCTACAACGTTTTAGCAAATTAACTTCCTTATTCTTCGTATTCTTCTACTTAGAAATTCGTATAACTAGAATTAGTTGCGGTGAAGTTTAACAAACAAACTGTATAATGTCAGTTAACTGGAAACAACTCAATACGGTTAAGTTGTTTAAGTTGAACCCTCAGTTAAGTTATCGATAAGACCTCCCCCAATTAAACTTAGACCAAACTTTGACAGCTGCTGTGGCAAAGTTATAACTCGGTTTGTGGTACTACCGCAACTGTATAAAGTGAACCAGCTTTTGCCCGCGGTTTCGCTTGCGCTATTAAGTTTGTCATTCATACTTTCATTGTCTATTTTTTTGGGTCGCCCTGTACCATAAACAAAAGAGTATTTCATGTATGGTTATCGTGTCATGACAAAATATTGTAGTGTGTGTGTGGTAGTGTGAGTAGCGCTTTATTTAATTTAAAAATGCAAGATTAAAGCATATTTTGAAATAATATTGGTATTCCACGCTGCTCTTTCATATCAACTATAACTGGGAGAAATTTCATGCTTTTACATTTACGCGTCTTTCGTAAAAAGGGGTACAAATTATTCCGCTCGCGTATTTAATATATAGACTAATAGAAATAACGTTCCTACTAATACTATAGGTTAATTTGTTAAATATAATCCATGGTCCTGAGCAAGTAACATTGTTTACTGCTTAAAGTCCTTTCGTAAAACAAAGTTTTCCGCTCGTATATTAATATACAAGATAAACTTTCCATACAAAGTCTTTACAAATAAAATCATAATTACGGTCCTAGCAACAACCAGCTAACTAAAACACCACACCATCTCAATCAATAAACAAAATAGCTGAATCAAATCTCAATTAATTTAAATTCAATTTAAAAATCAATGTGGCCGTATCAACAACAGTGTAATTGTTAATCATTGTCAATTTGTCGAGATATCTGGGTCGGTGGCGGCCTCAAATTGAGGTGTCAACTGAGTGACACTCGAGTAGGAACAATGAAATGCAATAGAAAGAAAGCACACCAATGACTTCCACAGCAACGCCAATAAACTCTCCTGAAATCTCCTGAAATACATGAAAATTTTAATAAGAAACTCTTGTGTATTTCGAATAAGAAAAAGGCTTTGGATATAGCTGAAAACAATCTGATCGGACGCGGCTGACAGCACATGCAAAAACGTCCGCGACTGACGTCAGACGCGGCTGACAGCCCATACATAACGTCCGCGACTTACGCCTTATAGTTTACACACTTCAATGTAAATTGGTCGTGTTATGTCAAACTTAGCCGACACATCATGATTTACATGGAATTAATAATAATGATATATGGAGGCTTCACACCACGTCAGTCTGGCCCATGGTAAGTACCCGAGAGACTTGTGCTACAGGTACCAGACAACGGAAATATATTTAATTCTTTTATACTATACACATATTTGAGCACCTTGGTAGCTCACGCCCGGGGTCGCGGGTTCGAATCCCGCCGACGGAACGAAAGTTTTTCAAAGGTCGTGGATGTGTATTAAATATGTGTATCATATAATAAAAATCTGAAATATACATCTAGTATTAAACATATTTTCGTTGTCCGGTACCTGTAACACAAGTCCTTCAGGTACTTACCACGGGGCCCAACGTTCAAATGCTCCTTTGAGATTTTAACCTTTTACCTCATTTACATTACAACCGAAGTTGTTTATCAACAAAATATAATATAACACGAGACGTCCTTAATCTAATAATCCCACACAAACAATCTTTGAGCAAAGTGAATCATATACAATTCAGTACATTTCATCATGGGTATACGGCGTGCTCGGAATAACAATTACTTCACTCCATTTCCACCGCTATCCCATACATGTAGAGGCTATATTGCCTTGTGCAGTCGCGGTGTTGGGCGGGATGTCCAACAATTACTTAATTAGGGTTACGCTGAGCCTAATGAGAGGTAATTATATTGCGCAGCATCGCTATTAAACGGACAACGCTATGAATTGCTCGCTCTTATGATTCTACTAGCTGTGCCCCGCGGTGCTACCCGCGTAAAAGTAGCCTATGTGTCAATCCCGAATACCACCTAGCTTCATGCCAAATTTTATCTAAATCGGTCCAGCCGTTCGAGCGTGAAGAAGTAACAAACGTATGTATGTTTGTTACTTCTTCACGCTCGCACACTAACAAACTTTTGTGTTATTAAGATTAGTAGGAATTAGGATTAGGATAGTCCTGAGATCTTAGGATCTTCCATTCCATTTCTTAGGCTTGCAGCCGGACTTGGAAAATCTCAGGATTTTTAGATTGAAAACAAAATGCAATACACTTTAAAGATGGTTGTTAAATGTGTGTTTCAAATGAATTGTTGAAAAAAGTCGCCAAAAAACTCTTAGGATTTTTTGATGGAAATAAGGCCTATTCTTTTGATTTTTTCATCTGATAACCCTAGATGAGGATGATGTTGTTTATAGCATTTTTAAAGTTTTCGCTGGTGGGCCACTAAAGTTTTAAGTGGTTATGAATGGTGAAGATAATAAAAATTAAAGCGAGGAAAGATTAAAGCAGTTGTTAAAACGAGCTTTAGTATTATAGAGCGTAGATTACTAAACAGTACTTTTAATAACAAGCTTTTATTTAGTTTTAATGTACCTATATTCTTGTTAACTACGTCCGCGTGAAACTTTATAAATTATCCCGTTTTCACAATATTTTTTGATTTCTGTTTGGCTCCTATTGGTCGTAGCGTGATGTTATATAGCCTATAGCCTTCCTAAATAAATGTTCTAACCAACACAAAAAGATTTTTTAAATTACGGCCAGTAGTTCCTGAGATAAGCGCGGTCAAACAAATAAACTCTTTAGCTTTATAAGTATAGATTAACTTTTGCTTGCGGTTTGCGGTTTGTGAGCGTAGGACTTGAAAATTCGGTAAAAATTCAAATATTTTGGATACGCGATTTTTTTAAAGACAAAAAGGGATAATTTTGATTTTGTTACCAGTATCGATGTTACGCTTAATACTTTCAGCTAATGTTTAGTTTACATGGATTGAGTAAATAAGTAGGTAACTAAATTTTAACTTAGTAAACACAAACAAAATTTAGTAGCAAGTTGCAAGTTAAAATATAGTTACTACTTAACCAGATAATTAGATTTTTTTTCTGTTAAGTTGATAAGCGGGGCTTGTCACTTGACACATTTGGACAAGGTACATTTCAGCACAATTTAGTTAAATTCACAATTGTAGTGGCGCGTACATGTACAGTTTTTCGTCTTCCTACTTTTAGTAGATATTTCAATAATTTATTCCTCCAAAACCTCATCAATAACAAATTCAATGACAGAATTTACGACTTCTGTACGTCGTTGAGTAAACTAAAGAGATTAACTACTTAAATACGTTTGGACATACACTTAAAGTTAAGTCACTTAAAATTTAGGTAAATTCAGTTACCTACTTAATACGTGTAAATCAGACATAACTTAGTTCACGTTTCGCGTTTCACGCCACGTGACTGTAGGACACACAAATCACACTTTTTTATGATATTTAGGGGGCAAGCGAGCAGATGGGTTACCTGATGGAAAGCAACTGCCTTCGCCTATGGACACTCGTGACATCCGAAGAGTCGCAAGTGCGTTGCCGGGGTTTATGAGGGAATAGGAAATCGAAATAGGGATAGGGGTTTAGGGAAGTTGGTCCACCACATCATTGGACAAATTTTAACGCGCTAGCCTCGCGGGAACTACTGGCCGGAATTGAAAAATTCTTTTGTGTTGGTTAGTGCATTTATCTAGAAAGGCCTTAGGCCATATAACATCAAAAATTGTTGTTGAAACAGGGTGATTTTTAAAGTTTCACGCGGACGTAGTCGCGGGCAACCGCTAGTTCGGAAGATTCTTATTATTGTCAAAGAATATGATTACATTACAGAATGTATACTCCAAATAAACGGGCGGGAAGCTGTCAAACCGACGCGCGTAGATCTCGGTTGAAATTTAGCACAACACTGTCATATTAACTAGATATTTGACCTTGATAAAGAAATGTAAAAAAAAACATATATTGTCTAAAAACAGCAACAGAAAATTTTACCAACCAATTGTTCACAAACACATTTGTTGACACAAGCATCGAATATAAAGTAAAAGTAAAGTAAAGTAAAGATAAAAGCATCAAATTCTTTGAGAAAGGTAAAGAAACATCATACATGCGCAGATAAAAATAGGTAAAATACAAAAAAAAACTAAAATATATCACAATCATACACATATGTGAAATAATAACTTACAAATTTTCCTCTTAGAAAATCTCTTAAGCCTATTTTGGATATTACATGACTTAAGTTTAAGCGAGATGGGATCAGAATTTTATCCGGGTGAGATAGCTTACGGCGCATCTACGGTATCCGGCTCGCAGGACCATTAGGGATCACCCATAAAGTACCGCACATTAATTTTACGATTTTTTTACCCCTCCCTTGTTGTGACAAGTAGACAAGGTAATCACATATATGAGTTCAAACCCCCCCCCCTCCGTGATGATACACATTTGCAATTTTACATAATATAAATATTGAAAGCATATTACAAATTCTGACATTCATGTAATGTATGGTCTCAAAAGTAAGGACCCCTATCCCCCACCATGTCACACTTTGTCTACCCCCTCCCTCCACCTTTACGTGTGACGTACTTTATGGATGGTTACTTACATCGTTATTGCTAAAATACACTTCATATCTTATTTTGTATATCGCTCTTTGTGTTGATTATAATCAGTGTTCCGCTCCGTTTTTATTCTTAGAAATATAATAGTAACTAGTGGACCCGACAGACGTTGTGCTGTCAGGCTAATTTGTACATCTAAACCATATTTTAAAAACAGGTTCCCAGTTGTTTGGGAGGAGATCAGTGACGAACACGAACAAGAGTTATATGTATTAAGATAATATTTATGTTGCTACTAACCAAGTCAGGCTGGCCCTTGATACTTTTATTATACTCGTACGAGAGTATACTGATAATTTTATAATATCATCAAAATATTTAACACATACTAGACTGAGGAATATTGAAAAACTATTTGTTCCTTTAGCTACCACGAGTGAACACGCTCACCAACTGAGGTCGTCGAAACATGGAAACTTTTTTGTTGATTTAACAAAAAAGTTTCCCATTATGATTCTAAGCTAGGCCAAAGTAAACCGAGAGCTGGTAGCGATTTTTGAGTAGGTATTTGAGGCTTGCCTCAGTACAATTGGAGAGATTTACATTAAAATTTGAAAAATAATGTCTTAAAAGTTCAAGTTGCCACTAACATATTTTTTTTGTTTTCAAGCAATTTTCGCAAACTATTTTTGCACGCGCTTGGCAATGTTAAAAACCCCACTAAATCATCTGGCTTGTCATTTTTTCTATTCTTTAATTATTGAACTACAACATATAAAATACATATTGACTCAAATATATTTTTGGAATATTTTTGTTTTCACTTTAGGTAAAAGGTTTTACTTTAGGCTCTGCTTCTCATCAGCAAGGTCTGCAGTGCCGTATTGGGGTGTAATATGACAAGGTTTTCAGCTTTCCTCAAATACTTACTTAAAATTTGCTATCAGCTGTCAGATTAAAACTTTTCCAACACTCAATTAATTCGAGCCACGAAGTTAGTTACAGCCGTGAAAACTAGATGGCGCTAAGAGCTATCTACATCGCGATATCGCTTGCGCGACCGTATAACAAGACCACTGAGCATCTCACACATCTCTGTATTCAATCACAGACAGGAATAATTTTTTCCGCTCATTATTCCTTTTACTTTTTCCAATCTGCCTCGCACTAGTGCGGTGAAGCAGATATATATTTTAAATCTAGAAACATGTTTTGATGATGTATTACAGTAGGCCCCCGATAATTCGGCCTGAGTCTACTCCGGCGCTCCTTGTAATCCGACAGACACATCACAAGACGTAATTAACGCCGAATTTGACGAACTCTGTGGCTCTGATGGTAAGCGCGTTAGTAGCTACGACGTAGTGTGAAGCGTCCATAGATGTTACTGATAAAGTTTCTGATATCTATCGATCTATTTACAACTTTTTTGAGAGATTCTCCATAAAACATCTGTCAAAAAAGTTGCGGATAGACTATTCGATACTTATTAGTAAGCGGTGACGCAGGCCCTAAGAGTGTATAAAGTAGGATTCCAATAATTTAGAAGTAGAACCTGCAGGGCTAGCATAGCGTCAGTAGACATACGAAAGTACAGATAAACTGACAGATGGCTGGCAAGAAACTGACAGATTTCCTTTGTGCGTCCGTCACTTCAATGTCACTTTGTGTCGCTATGTTAGGGCCGCTGGTCTTATCTTTATCTTTTTTTTATGGCGCTACGGCTATATAACCATGGCCAGTATCGAGGAAGGCGGGAAATCAAATGGTCCAATAATTTTAGTAACGTTACAATATTTCGTCAAGTCTCAAGTCTAGTCGAAGTCAAGATAGATCGTCAGTGCAGTCAAAGCGTCAAGTCAGTGGATTTAGTAAAGTGGTAGACGCTTTACTAAAGATTCTAGTGGAGTTTTGGAGGGATACATTAAAAAGCACGTTTCTGGAAGTTGTAACACTGGCCCACACTTGTGCATGATAACGAATATTTAATGTTTGATATTCTACCACTATAACGCATTAAAACTCGAAACAACACAAATTTAGCGAAGAAATATAAAAACACAATATCGCTTTTTCACGTCCCGCCAAAAACGCCTCGGCCGCTGATCTTTACTTTCAAAAATTTGAAAATAGAACGTGTTCTTCACTCGACGGGCAAAAGGCGGCAAATATCCCTCACAAACAAGATGGCGGCGTCCGGATGCGCGCGTGTTAAGCCGGATTACGTCGGGTTATGACACCCTGGTCAGTATGGGCACCCTAACCGAAGGTATGGAATAACTGAGGTATCTAATAATATAAAAGAGGCAAACGAACAATCGCGACACCTCATTAAAGGCTACTACCGTGTAATATAAATTGTTGTGTACCTTGTGAAAGAAGGGCCAAATTCTGCACTCTAAACATAAATATAGTAATAATTGAAATGCCGCGCCAAAAAGCTTATTTAATTCATACTATGGTCGCCTTGTGGTCAAATTTATGGTCGAAATAAATTCGACCGTAATATTTAAATCTATCTAAAATAAGTAAAGTATCTATAATTCTATTCAGAATTCAATCACAGACTTCAATTTGGCATAAAGGTCTTAGGGTTACTCGTCCATTGAATTTTATAAAAATAAAAACAGACTCTCACCATAAACAAAAGAGTATTTCGAGTATGACTATCGTGTCATGTCAAAAATGTAGTAGTGTGCATGTTGTTGTGTGCGTAGCGTTATATTTATTAAAAATGTGCAAGATTAAAGTGTATTGAAAATAATATTAGTAATCCGCGCTCCTCCTCCATATCAACTATAACTGGGAGAAATTTCATGCTTTTACATCTGCGCGTCTTTTGTAAAAAGGGGTACAAAGTTTTCCGCTTGCGCATTTAATATATAGATTAATAGATTATTTTTTTTGTTATTTGCTAAATATAATCCATGGACCTGAGCAAGCAACATTATTGACTGCTAAAAGTCCACAAAGTAAAATGATATACAGTTTTCATTCTTCAAAGTTACATTATTATCTTTGACAGTTAGGCAGCAAGTCTTACGTATCACAAAACGGCTAGCTTAACATTGTATGTCTGTGTTCAAAAATATTTTCATTAGTGGGAAGGTTCAGCAAACCGTGTAAAGGGTATCGCGTGTCACAGAGCACTTGATATTCAAAAAACCGTGTAATGATCGACAATTATACACACACAGCGGGCGACAACCCTGACTACAGGGTTGGCGCTAAATGTTAGTACATATATTCACAGGGTTCCGTAAGCATAGCAAAACTCAATACTTCTATACAATGTTATAAGTTCGTCTTTCTGCCTTGTAACCTCTTCGCACCCTAACCGCTGAAACGATATAGTTGAAATTTGGTATGTACTAAGGAGATACCTTGAGCTGAAAAATGTGCGGTTCTCTCGTCGTGAACGAATTTTGGCGCCGCAGAGTTGTAAGAGTCATTAATTATTAAAATTGATGCTATAAATGGGTACGTCTACATATTTTATCCGTGCAAAATAATTTGGTTCAGTGTAAATTGCTTGTTTGTATTGTAAATTTTTCAATAACTTCAAAAATTAATTTAAAAGAAGTGTACACTTATTCAGAAATATCATATCAACATAGATAAGCGTATTCCCTCATAAAAGGCCGGCAACGCACATGCAACCCTGATGTTGCGAGTGTCTATGGGCGGCAGTAGTTACTTTCCATCAGGTAACCCGTTTGCTCGTTTGCCCCCTTTTTTTTATTAAAAAAAAAATACGATACGAGAAAGTTAACGATACAGAGTTTTAGACGAACTTTCGTTTAATAAATGATATATATCCCTGTGTATTTCACAACTAATAAGTCACACAAATAAAAAAAAGCAATTAAAAAGAATCATTCCAATTCATATTACGATGATAAAATTAATTAATAGTTGTATCATAACACGAACAAAACTATTACGCGTCAGCCCTACCGCCCGCATGCCGCTGTAATTGGCCGCATTAATATGACAAATACGTTTACCATCCCCGACCCTCCCAAACCCCCTACCCCGCTCGACGGGCGACGCTTCGGGTGACGTGAGCGACGACACTGGACCGGGTTTAGACGAGACCAACAATCAGTAGTTATCGGATAGAAGACTGATGTTAGACGAGACTGAAGGAAGTCGGGTCTTCCCAAAATGTAGAGTGACAAAAGATTTTGATGAAATCTTTTTTTTTAATATCCTGGGAATAAACACAGGATTTTCATCCCGGAATAATGTAGGGTTCTAACGCGATAAATATAATTTCGGCACCACTGAGTTCTGGGAGCTGTACAGTTACAAATACTGGCATTAATCCGCGGCTTTGCCCACGCAAAAAATGTTTTTTAATAGAAGCATTTAATTTCAGTAGCAGTATTTAGAGATTACCTGCCTGGAACATACGAATACAAACACTTACTTCTTTGTTTAACTATATTCATATAGGCTTATTTTTTTTTAATAATATTTTAGGGGGCAAGCGAGCAGACGGTGTTCCTTATGGAAAGCAACTGCCATTGCCTTTAGACACTCGTGACATCAGAAGAGTAAGCGACACTTCGCCATAAGTTGGCACATAACTTTATACTAAATGTCAAAATTTATATAAAACTACTGACCCGGCGAACTTTGTTCCGCCCTAATGGCAATAAATAAGCAGATTGTGTTTTTTTGTATTGGAAAATCGAACGCTGTCGAACGGGATAAAAAGTATCCTATGTCCGTCTCCTGGCTCTAAGCTACCTCCCTACCAATTTTCAGCCTAATCTGTTCTGCCGTTCTTGAGTTATAAGTGGTGTAACTAACACGACTTTCTTTTATATATATAAAGATTCCATGCTAAGTTTGAGCAGACTATAGACAACAAGGCACATCGCATCCCTTGCTCTATGTTTCACCAGATTGGACATAATTAAAGTAGGTATAATTGGCGAGGTGTGCGCATGCCCGCGGTGAGACAGCCGGTAAACTCGTTAGCGGCGTTTGTCGACTAATTCTGCCTACACCCTCAACTCGACCCTTTAGTATAGAGTGTGAGCGTGGTACAAGGTGCGTGTAAACTCTCCGTTCGTATTGATATTTTGTATGGGAATGTGTGTTAGTTTTTAGTTGGTTTGTCCTTTTTACGCCATAACGAACAAACTAATTTACTTGATTTTTGGCATAAACTTATATTAATAAAAAGATGGAGAGTGACAAGGGCTACTTTCGTTCCTGGAAGATTTGTTAAAATTGTAACTAATGTTAAAATCTATTATAAAAAAAAGTCGAGTTTCCCTTCCTGACTTCCTTCCTTATAACCCTAGAACCGATTTCTACGGTTTTGCATTCATTGGAAAGGTCTCGGGCTCCGTGAGGTTTGTAGCAAAAAAGGCAGGAAAAATTTCAAGAGAAAAGCAGGAAAAACATTTTTACGTACAGCGCCATCTCTTTTACATACCATGCACTACAACGGCGCCAGTACGTGGTTTTTACGTGATTTTCGAATTATACGCGAGCGAAGCCGCAAGCAAAAGTTAGTAATAATATAATAGATGAGATAATAGATATATTTATTAAATTTCAAATTATTTTCCCTACGAGAGAACTTATTACATTTTCGCTCAAAAGAGGCGGTATGGTTCATAAACCCTCTGTCAAATTTCTATACAAACCACGATTGTCAACAACAAAGTGACAACCCAAGACTTTGTTTACAATTATGTTTTGTATGTATATGAAATTTTTTGACAGAGGACTAATGAATCATACCGCCAATCTTGAGCGAATTCAGTAGTCAACGAGTTTATCGAAGGCAATCATAGAAGACGAAGATCGACGAGCAGGGGCGAGTATGTATTTCATCATATCATGTCAACATCGACGATCGAGCCGATTTTAAACGTCGTCTGTTACGTAGAGTTTGCCTTCCGTTTATGCAATGGATGTTTTCAAACTGTTATAATTCAGTCAAAAACCATATCTTCCACTCATATCATCCACTAGCTGTTGTTTGTGTGAAACTTTATAAATTATCCCGTTTTTACAACATTTTTTGATTACAGCTCGGCTCCTATTGGTCGTAGCGTGATATACCCTATAGCCTTCCTCGATAAATGGACTAACCAACACAAAAAAAAAAAATTCTCAATTCCGGTCAGTGGTTCCTGAGACTATCGAGTTCAAACAAACAAAACTCATTAGTTTTTTTATTATTAGTATAGTATAGATAAAGAGATTCACGATTAACTATATTACTATTATGCAATAGAAGTTTTCTAATATCTGCTTCTTCCACTCATAACATCCATGATCAGAAAATCTCAAGGATGATGATGAACGCAGAATAATTCGCATATTGTAAGTCATATGCGAGTCGTGGACGTTACAGTATTTAAGTCAATTTATCGCTAATGTCGTTAATTAAATGTCGGACGCGACTCCACCATGTACGCTGTACGGACAGACAAACAGTTTATATACGTAAATAACTAATAAATTTTGTATCAGGGGGGAAATTTAAACAGAGCCATTTGACAGAACTACGTCATTTGATCGAAATATGTCGGCTGGGCTTGATAAAACTGGACAAAGATATAGGTATATAATAAAATATAAATAATAAATCTAAGTAGATTTACGATCTGTATTTGTTTAAGAGTTGAAACAGATACAGGTCGGTGATCGAAATAATTTGGTCGAGTCTTGTCAAACTCAGCCGACAGGTCACGACCTACATAGAATTGACATATTCCGACCAAATGACATAGACCCATCGACTGGCTCTCTTTCAATTTTCCCCATTATACAAAATTATAAATTAATGTGTTTTTAACTTCGATCAAATATTATAAAGGCAATTTTAAAACGGCAACTGTTAGTTGCCGTTTTAAAACCGCGCTTAAGCGCTTAAGCGCTATTCTGCTTCTAGTTGCTCCGAGACCGTAATTTTAAATTTTGTACGATTGTGAGCTTCAAATTTATTTTTTAATATTCTTGATTTTTATTTAAGTTGTTTTGAGTCAGATAGTCTTGTTCCCGTTTTTTTATTAATTTTTGAAGGTAGATTTGCATCTTCTTAACTTACGCTTACTTTGACTTACGCTATTTTTTGGCATTATTTTGCCATGACAATTAATGTGACAATTTTTTTGATTGTATGTTTGTTCGTCAATCACGCCAAAATTGATGAATGGATTTTGATTTGGCATACAGATAGATTATTGGCTTACTTAGAGCGACGCAGATGATTTAACCGTATCCACGAGTATTAAAAGGCCGGCAATGGACTTTAAGCAAGTTTTGCTAATGTTTTAAAAATAAAAAACGGGTAATGTAGTTCCAACGAATAACAACAGGTACTGTATATACTGGCTCAATCGTTGTCAATGAAAATAAACTTTGTTGTTCACAATCTTTCATGAAAACATTAAAAAAAATAAAGTACACAAAGACCGACTCATTACTAAGCAGCAATTTCTTCCAGACAACCTTTGAAAGAGATTGCTGGAGTAGGGTTTACCAAGTGCTTAACCCCCTATTCATAAAAATATTTCAGCAGTTTAACTAATCAAGATTCACAGCGAATCTTTCTGTCTGACGTTTTCAATATTCCAGAAAGAGACTGCGATTTTTAATTAGTTAAACACTGTTTAAATATTTTTATGAATAAGACCGTTGAAGTATATTAAATTTAATCGAGTAATGTCTTGTTTGCACTTATTAAGTAGATAAGTAGGTAACTAAATTTTAAGTTAAATTATAATAATTGCATGTAAACACAAAGCTTAGTAGCAAGTTGCAAGTTGAACGACTTAAAATTAAATTAAAATTCAGTTACTTAATACGTGTAAACCAGACGTAACACAAAATTGTAAGCTGCCAACGATCCCGCGTTTCATTAGCGCAGTAATTATTGTTTAATTGAGCTAAATAGAGTATCAATTTAGCCGCAGTTAGATCATGCAGCCCGCCGCGCCCGCCGACATTCCATACATCATACACAGCTTTGGATCCGTATTGTATGCTATAATAAAGAAAACATAAGGACGTACGTGCTTAGCCGTGGACGCCGCCGACATTTGTTGGCGGGCTAGGTCAGCGGCTTCGTTTATTGTGTGTCACAAAATTATATCGGCGGAAACGCGGGCTATCGCCGACATTTTTTTAATGATATATTTATATAATAAGCAGACGGATTATCTGATGGAAAGCAATGCCGTCGCCCATGGACACTCGCGACATCCGAAGAGTCACAAGTGCATTGCCGGCCTTTATGAGGGAATAGGGAATCAGGAAAGTTGGACCCCCGGCAAACTCACTCACCGAACAAAACACAGCACAACGCCGTTTCACGCAAGTTTTCAGTGAGGCGGCGGTATCACTCCCGCTGAGCCGGCCCATTCGTGCCGAAGCATGGCACTCCCACGGCTATGAGCATCCGTATATTATGTACGCCCGCTTATTTTATGCCCGCTTTCGCCGGCTTAGGTGTATAACTCGAAATCTATTGACGATAAAAAGATATATTGGTTGATCAACGAATTTGCGGCACATGAAATTATGTCTAAAATAACCTCCTCAAGAAGCTAAGTGTAATCCATACCACACTAGTACTATACGAATTTTCATTTCACATACCTAGTTGCACACCAGATCTTTGTTATGTTGTTCAAAACCCTATAGAACACAATACAGTAGAGATTTCGTTAACAACCGCATAGAAGTTTACCAAACATAACCATTAACCCTTCAACGATTGACAATTTAAAAGCCCGACTTTATCTGTTATTGAATGACCATGGCGAATCGAAACGTCGAACCCGCGGCCACCGAACGCCATTACACTAAAAACTCCATCAATGTTTACGAACTAAATTGACCGAGCATAATCAATATGCCAGCATTCATCTGCTTGCATCCAAAAATGATCCTTATACCGCTGACATAAGAGCGTGTTGAAAGTAAAAAAAAAATATTGAACGTGGACCCTTCACACTTCCGTAAATCGCAGCGACCCGCGGCGCTCGAAAAAGCGGAAAGAACTACGCCCCAGGGCGCCGCCCTCACTTAACGCTAAATTAAGTCGAAACTAGCGGATAAACAAAACAACGACACGCGCGCGACGCATTCGTGCCAAATGTACCGTAATTGGTTCGGAGAATTTCCGTTCGTAGATTTTCCGTATTCCAATTTATGTGATGTTCCCATCCGGCACGTTAAGTGGATTCCTTAAGAAAATACTTGTTCGGGGGACGTTTGTAAGGAGATTATTAGACGAATTAATCTCGTAAGATACGGGGACATCTTTTTTTGCTCATTATTACACAAGAGTTCCTTCGCTTGGAAATAAAATGTGGTCACCGAATAATTGTGATTTATATCAACGTATAGTTCATAGATTTCATTAAACACGGAAAGCTTGACACTATTTAGCGTTTTCAGATTAATAACAATATTACAAATATAATAGCGGGCCCGACATATGTTCTCCCGCCGGGCTGATTTGTGAATCTCTTCCATTCTTAAGTTTCTTTGAACGCAGTCAAAATAGGTCCAGTGGTTTAAGACGAGTTTAGTGACAAGAAATCATAATTTATTAAGAATATAATACTTTACGGAGAAATTTCTGAATGAATTGAACAATTGTTAACAAATCCAAAAACTTAATTCAGATTACTGTCAAATCAATTTATAATTTGACTAGTGCAGTAATCGTTTCGAAGTATTTCATTAATACATTCGTTTTAAGCAATTAAATTTATCCTTTTTAAAGCGATTGAGCTTAAATATGTCTAATAGGCAAATTAAGCGACATTTTAATAGCGATGGTGGCTCGGGAGTCAATGGGAGTATAATGGTGGTCCCCCGCTGTGCGCTGCGGCGCCGCACGTGGCGCGCGCGTGCCGCCCGACAGTGTGCAGTCACCTTTACACACAATACTTGCCAACTGTCAATGAGTCAATGTTATTTTTCTATTGTTAAAACAGGAGCGTATTTAAAATGTTAGTTTTTGTCGTAGGTTTATTTGGGAAAGGGACAGATTTTATTAAGATTGCGTTCAACATGATTTTGTTGAACTAGAGCTAGACTAAAACTAAGAAATTGCCTTTCAATGGGTCGGTAAGACTAAAGATAATAACTTAAACTGACTTTAGATAATCTAATTTCAATATTTTGCGAGTAAAAAAGAGAAGCAGCAATTGAATGAATTTTTGCGCGCCACGAACAGAGTTAATTTAGCGTTATTAGTAATTATTATCAGTTATATAATCTGATACCAAGAGCCCTCGCGTTAGTGCCGCCTGCATAAAGGGTTGAGGTCAGCTGACCCCATGCGGGTTTACATTTCAATGGGTTTATCAAGTTTTTTTAATAATCCACCAGTTAAAACTTAAATTCTATATTGTGAAACATGTTTGTACCATACATTTAATATTATTATTTATTTATTTCCATTAAAATCACATGTTTATATTTTTCCCCTTTAAACTTTTTAATGAGAGTAATGTTTTTTTACATAATATAAACCATACTCCGAGTATAAATTGTTTATTATAGCATACAGATCCAAACAAAAAAATATATACAATTTTATGTGTGATTATCCAAATCACATATAAAGGTTTGTTTGGATGTTATCACTGTTCAGTGATTTTGATTAAATTTGGTATATAAATTGGGTATTTATTAGCTGAATTATATCATAGAATACTTTATTTAATGCTACCTTGGTTAATTACCATGTAGATAAAGCCGCTGGTAAAAGCTAGTGAAACATAAATCGATACTAATGTGGCGATACCCACATTAAACGCAATAACCCTGCATCGCGCTATCAAAGATTTCGCAGCTCGGTATATTTACGGCAGCTGAAATTTATCACGTGGGCCTCGACCTGGCATTACACCTCGCCCGGTCGGAAGATCTTCCTTTAAGGTCGCCACAGACATTCTCACACTAATATTGTAATTGCGAGAGTGTGTTTATCTGTTAATCCTTCCTTTACGCTTTAACAAAACCAATCGACTTGATTTTTGGCATAGACTTAGTTGAAAGGATGAAGAGTAACATGACACTTCACTTCCGAAAGAGCTTAAAGGTACATTTGTATTTTTTATCAAAACCGGGGACAAAAACTAGTAAAATATAAATCGAATAAGCAAGATGCATAATATTCAATTCAATATCGATATCGGAAAAACTAAAATGGACATCTCGTATGTAATTCCTTTTGCCTTTAAACTAAGCAAGTAAGGCGTTCAAAGGGAGTCAAATCACATAACGGGTCCCTCGACGCTGATCGAGTTTGCCCTCAAAGAGCCATTTTTAAAAGTTACAGGTACCGGGTACCAAGAACCGGGTACCGGGAACCAATTGTGGTTCTTTGTTCCGCCAACGAAGTTAAGAGTTTCGCGGGTGTATGAATCGAATATGAATCGATTCATCGGATTATATATTTGGTTGTTGGTTTAAAAGTATTTTTGAAGATCTATTATTTGATGACGTATAGTTTTAGGTATGAAAATTATTACTATTAAATACTCTAGAATGTCATTTGTCGACCTCCGTGGCTCAGTTGATAGCTTAAGCACGGGGTCGCGGGTTCGAAACCCGCCGACGGAGTTTTGTTCTGTTTCAATTTATTTGTTTTTAATATTCCTTGGTCTTAGATGTGCATTAAATGTGCAAAAGGTACCTGTAACCCAAGTCCCTTGGGTACGGGGCCAGACTGACGTGGTGTGAAGCGTCCATAGATCCATAGATATTCATATGTCACACTATAGGTACCTAATAATATTATAAATGCTAAAGCAAGCCTTTCTGTATATTATTCTTTCACGTCTAAATAAAAAAAAAAACGGGACACAGCTAGTAAGAACACAAAGCGCTTCTAAAAGGCAATGGAATTTCAACTCCTCTGATGTTGTGAGTGACCATATTCGGCAACAGCATTTCCTCTGGACCCGTTCGCATATTTTTTCCTGAGATTTCATGAAAATTTCAATATATCAAACGACGTGTTTCAAATATTCAACTCATGAACGCAAAATTCAAATTTTCTTTATCATTTATGCATTAAAAATCATAGCAATCTACAAAGAAATTGCAGAATTAAACGTAAACTCATCGTATTCGTTAAGAAACTCATTTTGATGAGTTACGAGTACGGCTGAAAACGCATAAGTTACCATAACATTATGTTGAAACGTAAATTGCTGTGTACCCGGCGTTAATTGCTTAAGAGAAAAATCCAAATGAGAAATGAAAAGGGAATTCATTTTCGTAGGATATAATTAAATAACTCTTCGTATCGTAGTATAAATTATATACAGTATGGTAGAAAGGACGTGCATGCATGTAATATTTGTGCACTAGCTTATAAAATTTAAAGATCTGGAGGCTTTTAATTTTAATTTGTAGTAGAGGAGTCTAAGAGGGGAATTTCGGATTTACTCGAGCGTCAGAGTATCGAGTGTAGGCTTTCCACATGTCTCTGGTTATCATGGTATAAAAATCGGATTTCTTAGTTAGTTCAGTTCTTAAAAACCTATTTTTGAGTAGCGAGATGTCATTGAAAGTGTCAGATTAAGATAGAGGGCGTTCATAATTCGCCAAAGAATACTTTCACATAAAGAACTGATGATTCAAATGTAAGGTAAGCCTGTAATAACAGAAAAACATAGTGTCATATTTTCGTAATCAAGCTTCCTAGATATTTTATGTCACAGTCAACTAAATGTTCTAGGCCTCTGTCGAAAATCGTGTAATAAATATTCCATTTTTAAAAGTTCAATGAATTTCCTTTTTATTACCTTAAAATTCCTGTAGCTTCTTATTCCACCGCTAAAATAGAAAATTCCCTTATTCTTTTCTTCTCTATTTAACCTAATGTATAAAATATACCAGGTCTCTACAATGCTCGAGTCATTCCAAAAAAAAAAATAGCACTCTCACCTCCCTGTTGTCACCTACTACTTCTATTAAAACAATATTGTCACCTGGAAGTAATTTTAGAATAGTGAAAAACCCACATAATTAGAACCTAAACACACGATCTATCCAAATCGAAGCCTTGAACTAAAATAAACCAAAATCAGTATCTCTTAGGCATTCACGTTTTTGTCATTCAAAAATTTATGTTATTTATAAATATATTAAATCTTAGTTACAAGCGCGCGTTAAACTTGACTCTGTGTTGAGCTAGTTTCAATTCAAGAACACGTCTGGGTTACTCTACTGTTTGAGATACTGTATTATTATAATGAGATATAAAATATGATGATCGCTTTGAGTTGGATAGATAGATATTGCCGGCCACTTTGCTCGTATGATTGTTGACCCTACTGAAATGAAATACCGAGGTCGGTGTTAAATTTGAAAAAAAATATATATTTTATGTTTACATAATTGTTATCGTGACTTTCGTTTGCTATGCTAATTGTGATCAAAATGAAATAAGATGGCACAAGTATTTATTAACCTTTATTATGTCTGTTAATTTTTATACAAAAATTAAACTTTATGACAATACAAACTGTAAAATATTTATCGGAAACATTTCTATTTTTTTATCACATCTCTAGATCGTCCTTATATAAACTAGAAGTAAAAAACTGTATCACATCATTGCCCAATTGCATCTCCAGTATGCGATTCGTCATAAACTTCTCTAAATATATTATATATGTCAATGACCGCTACCAAAGTGAAAGACCTTTCGTCACTTTGCCTCGACATATACCTCGTAATTATTACGCAAGTTTCTCTTGTAATTTTCTTATCTTTAAATTTTGCAGATGAATTTCGCATCACAAAATTAGATTACTCATACCATCTGTGCTAGTCTCGTGCCGAATATCTGAAAACTGTCCATGATCACTTACAATCAGGAGTGAGATTTCCCGCGGCGCGATCGTTAGCAATCGCTGAAACGACGTTACCGTGACACTCGTGACGAGAATACGAACAAACGACCGCTTCACTTTGACCCCTAGTAGGACAAATCTGAACCTAGCACTCGGCTCAGGGTATACTGGTTTGGCACATGTCTACTGCGTACACTGGGCGACTTTGGAGTAATCCAGTGTAAGCTGAACCCTCGTAGCATACAACTTGTATGCAGGGCGGGGTCGGGTTACGCTGGATTTTCGACTACCCTACTGCGACACTTTGATCAATCGAGTAGGCCGTGATTCGCAAATCGAATCTCGCAAATGGTTATGTGATTTTTGCTTTGTGCCAAATTGTGTAGCTTTTATCGAAAATTGGTATCACTATCTTTTTATTGCGAACACAAAATATGTTGAATAATTTTTATTTTCACGTTCCCTTCTATTTATATTTTATGATTATTTTGCTAAGTTATACCAAAGGCCCTAAATATAGCTTGTTATATATTATGCTATATATTATTTAAAAAATACAATCTTTAAAGCATTTAAATAATCTAAAATTTTGCGGATTTCTTTCAATTTATAAAGCTCTGTATGGGCCACTTTTGTAATAATATTCAACAAACTACAAAAATTATCCATGAGCTAATATACAAGTACAGTCTGCAGAAAAACTACCATAGTAGGTATCAAGTTTACCAAAATGGCCTTAATATTTTTTGCATACACGAGCATCAAAACAAAAATCACCAAAACAAAGCACCTGTCATCTTTTTCATTTAAAGACATGAACCGAACCGAAGTAGAACCGAACAACAAAGATTTCACAATGTTCTAGTTTTTTCCGCGTGTTTTTTATTGCACAAATCTTGTTACTACTTCATTATTTAGCTAGTGTTTCTAGGTATATATCAAATCATTTTGCCGGTCCGACTCCTTCATATATGAAGACATAAGTGAAAGAAGCAGATAACTTGTGCGAGTTTTTGCACGGGTTCTTCTCGCACGGCTAGTTCCCGAACCGGTGGTAGGTCAACATGTAGACATTCTGAAAACATTTGTTTCAAAACTCAGAAATAAATGATTTTTATTTTATTTATTATTTATTTAACTTACATTTTAAGAACTGCCGGTTTTTTTGTAAAATAGACTCTTAAGCCGAAAAAGCGATTTCAAATTTAAACAATATATGAATACAATGAAATCGTTAAATTGTTAAATTTTATAGGAAAAAATGAGCATTTATTAGAAGGTTGTAAAATGTTAGACATAAGTGATATGTCTTGCAATATGCAAGAAAAAAACTATTATTAAGGTCGAATTGAGAAAACTATTCATTTGGAAGTCAGTGAAAAAGTTGGCAGTTTCAAAATTGTTAGTTAACTGCTTACCCACTTAAGTTTTCGTTTGTCAACATGCTTAATTTACTCTATAATATAAAATCCTTATAATAATATGATAATGCAAAAATAATTAATAACGGACTTTTCTTATAAATGTTCTAACAAATTTAAACCCAAACGTGTAAACCTATTCGCTAGCGCATTTCTCCCCCGCATTAGAATACCTAACACGACGGCCATACCAAATCTTAAAAAGGCTTCGATGGGCGTGTCCCGGGGGGCGGGCAGGGGC
>JAOTAV010021846.1:0-22771 GCA_026546445.1 Cyclargus thomasi
TATTAACCCTCTGTCAAAAAATTGACATTTTCTATACAAACCGCTATCGACAACAACCACATGACAACACAACACTTCAAAACGGTTTGTATGGAAAATAATAATTTTTAGTCAGAGAGTTAATGACCGCTATCGCCTAGATTGACCAGAGACTATAAAAGGACTATAATAAGTTTAAAACAAAGGACTATCGTTTTAGATAATAGGTGGGTCCAGTAGGTCGTCGGTAGTTTTTGTGTCAACACTCCTGTCGCGTGTTTGTTAATGATATTATTATCTTGTTGCCATAAAACAAAGTCTCTTTGATATGCCTGTTGACAGGAACACTTTGTGTCATTAGTTATTCTTATTACTCATGTTACCCGAACCTATCGGGAAATCTCTCTTTCATCGAGTTACGTCCTTCCCTGAGTGACAAAATATCTTCTTAACAGAAAATCAATTCATATGTTTTAAATTTATTTAGTTGAACAGGCTCACTTCGTATTCAGAATTACCAACATTCTTTTCAGAATTACCAACATTCAAGAGTTTTGTGTTGTGTTTGAGTGACACTGTATTTTTTAATTTCCGCTGATGATGATAACGACTCTGGTAGTATTTTATTTTTCAGAATTTCAAAATAGTATATGAATGTCCGTCTTTAAGATTTATATCATGTTTTATATTAAAGTTTACATAAAAACTAAATAGTATTTTTCCTCCAACATTACTAATGATTAATTACAAGAATGTGATTTACGTAACGACCGACGTATAATTATCGGAGTTTTTAAATTAAAGTGTCCAAAAAGCAAAAATATAAAAAATTATGCCTATTGTGTGTGAATAATTCAACAGTTTTTTAAACTTTTTGAAGGTGTTAATGATGGGATAAAAATCGGGGGGTGGGTGTGCTAAATCAGAAATTAGGGGTCATTTGTGTGTGGTGTTGGATGAAGCGTCCGCATGTGATAAATGATTCAAGGACTGACGGTTTGAAGCGGTCCTTGCAATACATCGTTCAGATTGTTGTTTTTTTTTTAAATGTTGCTATTTATGAACGCAGAGAACTTTTTCACCGTTGCCTCTGGTCAAAGTTGATTTGTTGCTAATATAATAATAGCAATATTCCCAAGGAATTGCATGCAATTTATTTTAATACATTTTACTAAAAAAAACGATCAGTTTTGATAAAATAGTTAAAATAGTTGCTTCAAAATTAATTTAGTTTGATTGTGAAATTACTGTTCTGCAAAATTAGTACTTACTTGTTTCCGCCCGCGACTCCGTCCGCGCTGATGTCGGTCTTTGCGTGGATGATTTATTTCTCCATTTTGAGTAACTCTGACAATGACATCTTAAAAATATCTATTGATCCAAATACGGCGTTCAATCCAAATTCGACTTTCGGCAGTATAGGTTACGGCGCTGAATCCACTGCGGGTAACGTAACGTGTGTTCGCGGTTCTACAGAACAACGTTTTTTTTTCTACGTATTTTCCAGGATAAAAAGTATCCCTTTTTATGCCCAGGATAATAAGGTATAATTTTCTAGTAGGTAAAATTAATCGAAACCGAACCGTAAGTTTTCACGTGATGCCTGAACATACAGACAGACAGATAGACAAAAAAATTTTTATCACATATATATACATTGGGTTTGGTATCGTTCCAGTGACACTCCGTACTATTCAGTTTTTCAATATTTTCAATGTACAGAAATTACAGATTTATTATATGGATAGATTTGTAAGAAAATTACAAAATGAATTGCTCATAGCAATGTTACTTTACCAAGGCTACTTGCAAAGGCTACTTTGCAAGTAGCCTTTTCAGGCCTGCAGGTCTTTGTGTCCTATTTTTTATATTTTTAATTAATATAAGATGTGTGGAAATTTTGGTGACAGCCCGATAACGGTATCAAAGGTTCACAAAGTGGGCTTTTGGGTCATCGTCAACCGCAGCAGCGTCTGGTCGAGAGCTAATAGCTTACTCTGGTACGTTTAAAAAAAAACGTTTTAAGACGGAGGTTACACGGTCAATCTGGCATCGGTTCAGTCCATCAGTTTGGTCAGAAATTACGGGAGAGGGACTGATTATTTTTTAATATGGTCTTTTCAGACATAATTCTGGCAGACGTCAGTCTCAGTTTTATGGACTGAACTGATGCCAGATTGAGCGTGTAACCTCCTCCTCGACTTCATTATTTTTCAAAATCCTTGATATTTCACAAGGTTTTTTTTTCTAGAAACAATTTTTGTTGCATTAAAGCGCTGCAATTGAAATTTGCATAAAATGTTAATTATCGAAAACATAGACTAAAACTTGATTTAAGTTAGGACTCGTTAATACGTCAACTATTAATAAGTTGTTTTTTATTTTAATTCTCGTTTTGTCTGAGCACGACCTTGTTAAAGGTAAAGACAAAAATAAATGTAATTACATTTTTTAAATGTTTAATACACGTTTTATTCTGTTATTACGCTCAAGCACACGATTAACATATAAAAAACATTTAACACTAACATTTTCGTAAGAACACTTTATAACAGGAAATTCGTCATCGTTCGCCATTTATATTTCAAATGTGATATAATTTTTATGTTTTAAGTACGTTACATTTTTTGGATATGCGTATTGATGGTCGGAATGTGAAGCAGGTCTACGCGACACCTGCGTAAGCACGAACTACTAAAAAACCGTTCTTTGTGGCTCACAATTCATATTGAGAGTACGTGGACAGTGCACTCCTTGGAGCGTGTACTAGGTTTTTTCCGCCACTACGCAAATTGTGGCACATTATCATACAGACTCTTAAACTTACGTATAAAACTAACAAAAACTGCAAGTCAAAATAAATTTATACTTGATTGTTTCTGTAAAAGACATCATTAATCTGCTCGTAATCAGGTGTGTAAATTGTTATATGAAATAGCCGTATTTATTTTAGTTTTCGACGTCAGATTTTGGAACGTGGAAAATTTTTAATAATACTTTATGAGGATAAATTTTTAATTTCAACAATACACGATGGTAATTTAATTATTTTTAATGTTTCTCGGTTTGTTTTACGATAGCGTTCAATGTGAAGTTTTATGTGTTGCGTTGTTAAAAGAATTTTTTAAGTCTTCGACTCCATTCGGTGTTGTTCGCATTCTGTTATTTATGAGGACGTTAAGCGAATTCTTTTTACGCATTTTTTTCATGGCTCTTTCATAAATCTAGCAACATCCGTTGGTCGAATTTGGGTCAGGCGACATTAGTCTCCAATATATTGCACTGTACATAAAAAATATCTTTACGTACATTTTTGTTGCTGGGACCTACGTAAAATATTACAGAATCGTTTTATTTTTTAGACGCTGTAAAAGAGCATTAAAGTATCCTCTTTCCATATAAAGCTGTAGATATAAAAAAAACGATAGTGTTTAAAAAGTATTAAGCATTGAGGTACATTTAAAGAGACTCCCAGCTCCCAGAGCTCCCAGACGCGCTGTGTCTCTTCTGCGCACTACATATTCCACATTAAAACAAAATCGAGTAATATCACAACAAAAGCCTATAATAATCTGAGAGCAAATTTTGAGTGGGTGTTTGAGGCAAGCTGAAAACTTGTCATATAACTCTCCTATTACACCCCAATACACTGCAGACCTACGTGATGAGAAGCGGGGCCTACCCCACAGTTTACCTAAAGTAAAAAAAAATATTCCATAAATATATTCGAGGCAATATGTATTTTATATATCTTGTACTTGAATATTTCATGGATACAAAAAAATGATAAGCCAGATTGGCAGGCTCGTGACAAAAATTGCTTGCAAAGTATAAAATATGTATATGTGGCAACATTAAATTTTAACACAGAATTTTTCATAATCAAACAACCAGATGTCGATTAAATTTTCTAATTTTGTTTCAGTTTTTTAGCCCTGCTTCTCATTATCCAGGTTTGCAGTTCCGTATTGGGGTGTAATGGGAGAGATAAATGACGAGATTTCAGCTTGCCTCAAATACCTGCTCAAAAATTGCTACCAGCTCTCGGTAAACTTGTTGTGTATTATGATATTGCATAAATAATAGTTTGAGCAACACTGCAAACTGCAACGCGCTAACTTTTCCAAGTATTTTTATATAATTACTAAGTAAAGACAAGCGCCTTCCTATACCTTCGAGTTTATATATATCGTATATGTTTATGTATTACTGTATAAAAAATACTAGTTAATTTTCATAAGTTGAATTTATCTAGTAAGTGATATTATCATTGAAAATTTTACGTATAATAAGCATTAAAATTTTTATTTAATTATTTTTTGTATTTTAATTTTTTCCTTAATAAATAATATCTACTTTTAAAAATATTTTTTTATACATTTATTTAAATGGATTCATGTTAATCGAGTGTAGGCATAAAACTGTGTCACGTCTGCGGTGTTAATCTAATAGCAATCATCGCCAATTTCAAAAATGGAAATTCTGCGAACTTGTGACAATTCGATGTTTGAAACAGCGTCGCTATTGCTATAACTCAATGGCACTAAGCAGTTTTCTACAATATGTACACAATGCTTGTATGCAATCCAGTGATTGAGTGGACATGCAAACTAGCTATTGAACCCGAGATAAATGTTAAATTTTTACGAAAATTATCTGAAAACCCGGTAGCACAATATTCAAGTTTTCGATGCTGGTTTTTCTAACGAACAAAAAATGGAACGAACTTAAAAAACCTTAACAATAACCAGCGGCATTGTTCTCGCGAAGTGTATTTGTGGCATTCTAATAGGAAAACTGCGAGCCGATATGAATATTCATTTGTTTAGAGCCAACACACACTGTCGAAAATTGTAATCCTACTAGCCCCGCGGTTTATAAGAAAAAAAAAAGTAAAACTTTTCCGCAGTAAAAAGTAGCATGTGTTAATCTAGGATGTCAGCTAACAATTCACAAACTTTTCCGTTTAGAAATTAGTAGGAATAGAAAAGTAGTAATATTCGCTGGGTGCGTGTCGAAATGCGTCTGACAAAACGTGATAAACCGACTTCCACAGCAGAAGCAGTGGATAGACGAACTAAAAAGTAACAATTCTTTTTAATGATATTTAGGAAGCAAGCAAATAGACGGGTTACCTGATAGAAAGCAACTGCCGTCGCGCATGGACACTCGCACACATCCGAAGAGTCGCGAGCGTGTTGCTGGTCATTTGTGAGGGAATAGGGATAGGGGGATTAGGGAAGTTGGGCCACCGGTAAACTTACTCACTGAACGAAACACAGCACAATACCAGTTTTCTGTGAGGCCGTGGTATAACTCCGATCGCGCCGGCCCATTTGTGCCGAAGCATGGCTCTCCCACGGCAAATAATTATTATTCCTTGTTAGTGCTTCATTATTCTGAAGTCGGTACCAGCTTTTACAATTTCTTTGATTCTTGACACTTCAACATTTTGAAGTTTGAGAAAATTCTGCAAAACTATTTCGATATTTTCCATTTTCTAAGGATAACAAGCATGACATACATAAGATATGTAAAGTGATGCAGAAACTTACAATTTAAATAAATGTTGGTAAGTAATAAAATTTAAAGAAACATAAAAAGTACGTACATTTTTGATTTAAGACGCAATCAAACATTTTATTATCATTACATTATGTAAAAATCAAAGTCCTTCAATTTTTTTAACGTAATAAAACTTTCACAATAGCAAAATAACATTTTTACAAAGACGTGGAATTGCATGTTTGGTATTTACGCTTTATGGTAAACTCACATCTATCAGAACTGAAGGAAACGAAGTCATCTTCTCTTTGATTTGACCTATTCGGACGAATCGGTCGATTCGGCGCGGGCTAATATTAAAGATTCCGTGATACATCGAATTCTAAAATTCAATTCCTTCGCCACGTTAGGCTCGTTCGCTTCTGAAATATTCACCGTGGTAATAGCGTAGTACCTACAACAATTTTGCAGTCGCTGTGGTCACTTGATAAAAAAAAAATAAACGTTCCTGCGCAAACGGCATGGAGTGGAAAGAAAATAAAAAAAAATTATAAGAATCAGTTTTCACAAAATGTTTTCTGAACCTCAAAATGGTTTTCTAGTAGTGCAGCATGCATTACGTCAGAGTATACATGAAAAAGTATGCTATCTCCGACCCGATACGTGATTTAATAAATATTTAAGGATTGCAGCCTAGCCCTAGACAGTATGAAAGCGTCAAAGATAGCCTACTTCCTCAATATACTCTGACGTAACGCATGTCATTCTGCATGATCGTCTAGGGAGCGCGTAAACCCCTCCCAGGTTAATATCAGTATAAGAACCGAAAAGACCTTTGTAGATATTGTACGCGGGCCCTAATTCGTGCCAGTGACATAAAAATATTTTCAACCCGTAAAAAATCGCCCCACACTCACGTAAGAACATAAATATTCTATTGTTTTTCAAAGAATACGAAAACCTGTGTGTTAATTACAAAAAAATTAACACCAATTATAGTTCTGTATTAAATCCTCTGTAGTTCTAATCTCTCGAGTCTCTCTCTTATAAGTCCTAAACAAAAAAAAAATAGGTACACTAAAAATGTCGTATGGTTAGGAAAATGCAGGTCAATTACCTGATCGTCTTAAAATAAGATAAGCAATGCTTTGGATCCTGAGCCTGATCTCCACCCAGTTGTAATGAAGGCCTATTTTAAGAGAAAAGATGCTCGTCTGAACTGCGTACATTCTACGGCACTGGAGTGGTTTGAATTCGCCAAACGAGGATCCATGTAGGAATCATAGGAGGCAAATCATGTAGGTAGTTAATACAAAATATAAGTAGAAGTAATGTGTCAATAGTAGTAAATGTAGAACAATAAGAAATTAGCGAATTGTATTGTATAACAATTAATTGTGCCCTAAACAATTAACTCCAATTTTTATAAAGTCATGCGACCTACTGACCCATTGAAGCATGAATTTTTATGAACCAACAAAAGAGGACCGAAAGAAATGCGAGGTATAGGCGATTCCAAATTTTCCTACCTCCTATAGTCCTTTATGTCAATGGAATAAGGTTGAATCTCTCAGACTAAATTTGGTGTAAAATTACTTTTAACAGTCTAAAGGTATGCACTCGATTTCAGCGACCGTAACTCATTAACCAGCGAGTAGTCGCGCGACTGAGGTTGTATTTTAAACGAAGTAGGTATGTTAATAAATTTAAATGCGGATAGTCTCTATAAGCCTAATTTTCATAATAAAATACTAAACTACTTTTTATATTATTATGCTTTTTTCACTAATATCCAATACCAATTCCGATGCTATACTTCTATTCCAATTCCACATTTATGCAAGGGAATTAGCATTTGTTCATGAAAATTTTTTGGAAAAAGGAAAAACTTAATTTGATAAGATAAGTGTCAATCACTGTTCATGTTATTTTTTATGTATATCCCAAAAAATCTGAAACCTTAAATCGCACAAACGCTAATATTTACCTCAAAAATACACTTTTCTACCAATTCGTAGTTGCAAGATACGTCACATGTCGCGTCACAAGTCGCGTCGCAAGTCGTGTCGCATTCACCAGGTATTTACCTAAATTTTGTCACGCAACTACACAATACACATGATTAATGTAATTTTTTTTTGTTTTAAAAGTGTAAAGTATTTAAATTGATTGTAATGAAATCAGTATTTTCATTGCCAATAGCGAAAACTAATTTGTTGTTACTATGTAAATAGAGTTCATTTGACGACCTCTATGGCTAAGGTAAGCGCGTTGGTAGCTTAAGCCGGGGGTCGCGGGTTCAACTCCCGCCGACGAAGCAAAAGTTTTTCAATGTTTCTGGGTTTTGGATGTTTATTAAATATGTGTATCATATAATAAAAATCTTAAATATGTGCATAGTTTAAAAGTATAAAATATATTTCCGTTGTCTGGTACACACACTGACACTACAATCTGACGTGGTGAGGCGTCCATAGATATTATATTTCATAAAATAGAAAGTACTTGTACACTGTACATTTAAACAAAATATCAAAAGGTAATCTTAACTGGTTTTGGCTGGGTCATTTATAGTAGTGCCGATGTGTATGCGCAATACATAGGGACTATCTATGTGCTTTTTGGTATGTAGGTACTTACAATCCCGACAAAGTATACATATTAGCACACAAGTCCCGAAAAGGTCTTAGAATACATTTAATCCCCGGAAAATGTGTGATTTTCGTGCGATTGACGAATTTTGGCAAAACGGAGCCGCCGGCGTCCTGCACTTAGAAATTATCACTAGCAACAAAACCTTGAAGTTTGAGAAAAATATTTTTAACTTTTTTATTCCATGACGTCAAAGCGATTATAACAGTCAGGTTCTTGGCCATCCATCGTGACGCGCCACTCTATATGGGTAATAAATTAGGGAAAGTTCAGACAAAAAAACGAAAAACGCACGTCTACAAGAGGAAACAAAAGTTGATTCTACGAAGCTTAATTATGCAGTGTCTTTGAGTCTTAAAGCGAAAATATGTTTTTTTTTCTATAAATAATTAGCTGACCCGTGCCTATTTCAGTGGGCGTCGATGATTACCCTTATCACGTACAGGCGATTCGCAAACCAACAAAATTTTCATATAAAATACAGAAGAGGTGTAGTCAGTTCGGCTGTAAAAGATTACTTAGGGACCATCCATAAAGTACGTCACACAAATTTCAACGTAATATTTTTGAGACCCCCCTTGTAATTTTGTTATTTAAATCTAAAACTTAATATTTCAAATTTCAACATTAAATTTATTAAATTTTACTAACCCCTACCCCTTGTTTACCCCCTCCCCTCCACGTGTCATTATCACTTACATTGTGACATGTGTATTTTATATATAAGATTACAGACAGAGTCGTGTCACCATTAAATCCAATATAGGCTTTGGCTACGGAATTAAGAATATTGTGTACTATGAAGAAAAAGATGCATCTAATTTTTTTTTAAGATTAAAAGCATTTGTATTTAAAGATTAAAAATAAAACAAACATAAGGAATTTTACTTCTGAAACATAAGGAATTTTATTTTTAATTTTGAAATACAGCGTCATCAAAAAAAAGAAAATTTAGCAGACCACTAATAAAAAAAGGCGACGCGACCAAACGCGTTGGACTCTCATCGTCTGAAGTGCTATTTTGGGCCTGGATTATTTGTTCCATGAGTCTCATTTTATGTCGATGTTAAGTCTATATTAAGACTAAGTAGTAATTAAAAGTAATTATTATAATAATTATGTTAAAAAATTTAGGCGCAAATACGTGGGGGAATTTGAAATTAAAATTGCTCATAAAACTAATTTGCAAGTTACCTAGTACAATCAATAAAATTTTTTTTCCTTAAGACTATATTTTAATGACAATTAAAGGCAAGCAAGCAGACGGCCCACCTGATGGAAAGCGACTGCCGCCACCGATGGACACTTGTAGCACCAGAAGCGTTGCAAGTGCATTGCCGGCCTTTTTTAATGGAGAAATAGGCTATGATCCGCTAAGCTTCTAAGTTTTTGTGGTTTTGGGTATGTCCATTGATGGAAATTTCTATGTTATGTAGGTGTACCTTTTAAATTGTAAAAATTGTGCTTCTCAATAGAAGCTTATTAGAGGACGGTAACGCACCGGCAGGTTTCCTGATATTACGCTCAAAGGGTCACGATTACTTCCCTCCCTCTTGTCACAAGTAGTCACACTTCTCAACCCACCCCTGTTGTGATGTCACGAAATTAGTAATTACACCTAAAAATTAAAACCTCCTCAAAATTTCAAATTATGAGATTAAATTAAAAAAAAATTAAATGTGACGTCACAATACTGAGGAATGTGGGGGTGCCCACCTTGTCACACTTCGACGACCCCCTTTACTGACATGACGTACTTTATGGATAGTCACATAGCCCCCTAATTTAAAAAAAAAACGCCTACCAAACGTATACTTCCATCGGAACTATAACGTCGATATAACAATCTAATTATAGTTTAAAACATTTGATAATGTCATTGAAGTAAATGTTATTATAATAATTATTAATGTTAATTTAATAATACGGGTACTTAGTTTGTTTATTATTAAGGTGACTTTGTTTAATTGATTTTTTAAAAAATAAACGGATTTCATTTAGTGTTTACTGCTAATATTAAAAGTTACAGGAACGAGTCGGAGGTACCTAGATTATAATAATAATTATTATTAATTGGACGATGTTAAGTATTTGTGCGTCATCCAACAAAAAAATCTGAGTTTGAGTTATAAATGTAGGATTAAATTACTTAAGGTTTAAAGAATAATAATGCATTCATAACTTAAAATCTGTTTTCTCATTGGAAAACACACAATCACTTAACAGCGTCTAATTGGCAATCTATCTCATAGACATCTCTCACGGTCACATCAACTAGACAACCTTAATAAAAAAAATGAAAAAAAAAAAACCTAAGAAAATATCCAAAAACAGGAACAGAAATCTAGCTAAAATATAAATACCGGTACAATGTAACAATTGGCTAGTTTTCTGTTGCTGTTTTTGGACATTTAGTTATGTTTGAGCTAGACCGAGACAGTCACACTCGAAGCAAAGCGCCGTTTGCGTATAGACCTAAGTCTTCCTACACCTATAACTCTGCCGGCAAACTTTATTCTGACGCATGTGATAGGACATTCAAAGCCAAGTTCGTCTTTGCAAGTCACGTAAAAGCTCATAATAGTAATAATCCTTAACTTCTGGGGTCGCTTTATCGAAATCGATAAGGAGGACTATGTTTTTTTACGTTTCGTAATCACTCAACTGTCTAGTTAATGTGATCGTGTTGTAATCAGTTGTTTTATCATATAACTAGCTTTTGCTTGCGGCTTAGCTCGTGTGGACACGACTACACGGCGGGAACAAACATCACGCAAAGGTGCACTTTGATGCAATCCAAATTGCACCCTCAGTTCATGGCAGAAGATTGAAAATAGCTATACTCTATGGACACCATTTACATTAATATCTAAGATGCACCCTCAATTTAATCTTACGTCATGAACTGAGGGTGCAATTTGGAGTGCATCAAGGTCATGTTTGACACCAAGATTTGTCAAACACGACCATTTACAACATTAATATCTATATGCACCTTCAGTTCATGGCGTAAGATTGTTAAATGCATTGCATCATCACCTTTGCGTGATGTTTGTTCACGCCGTGTAGAACGCCCTTAAAATGCTTAAAAAGTTACAAAAACCTATTTTAGGAACACGATGTTTTCCAAGACTTGACTTTTACTCTTTTGAGCAGTCTCTGCAAGCTGACACTACTTTGTCAACAAAAAATTAATATTAAACCTTAATTATTAATAGTAATTTAATTCTTTAATTTCTTTACTTCATACTTATATAGTCCAGGAGGTGGTTGCAAAGATGGTGTAAAAAAATAAAAAAATATTTTTAAAAACCTTTATTTTTCTAGCAAACATAAAATAAATAAATACATAAATCATGATTGTAATAAACAAACGTATTACACGTAACAAACCCAAAAAGTTAGCACTACCGCTTTACCTACACGATCAAGTATTTGGAATATTCATGACAATTCTGGACTTTTCTATTATTATATGTATACGTTATATACACATGATGTGAGTAGTATACGATATGTCCATTTTACTTAACATTGTCCGAATACATTTTGAAATAGACACCTAAATTTTTTTGTAACACATATGCATTAACAAAAATTTTTATTGGTAAGCGGACAACGAATTAAAAAATAGACATATTGTACAATACTTGGTGATATCATTTCAATTTTACAAAAAATAAATTAAATAATTTGTCATAAAAGCCTCTATACATTTAAAGGCGATAAACACATATTATATACAATTCTACATACTAATATAGCTATAGGAATCATTACCGTAATTTTAATATTTTGCAAACTAAACCAACGCATGCACATTTTTGTACTAAATGTTACAGTCTTACGTACTTATTGGTCAATACATTTTGCGAATAGTCTAGGGTGTAACTACAAAAACCGAATACCCATTCAAGCTCATTTTAATTCGTTTACTTTTTGCTTCTAGTTTGAATCTAAATTATGGAAATAATAATAGTTTTCGTCTGCGTAATCACCTTAATAAGCTACTCAAGTGTGAAAAAGACTGTAATAAAATAATATATTAAAAAAAATAAGGTTATCGACTCCAGAAGCTTATCAAGTAGACGCTGAACATTAAGATTTACCTGCAAAATAACCGTACTATTTACAATTTTTGGTACACATTCAGGCAAATTAAAATTAATAAACTAGATTCTAATATTTTCTTACAAAGCAAAAATGGTTGAGCTTTGGTTTGAGAATTTGCGACAACACTACATCAAGTGTTTAAGGCAAAACTTTAGTCCATCTTTGGCTACATAAATAATAAACTATCCTCGCTATGTTACTTACGATAAATACTACATATCTGTAGTGCCACACATTAGGAATGACTAGGAGCGTTTCTATAAAATTTGGATTCAGGCGTGCTGGGCTAGACCGAGGTGGATGAAGAAAGCCACGCGGTCCGGACTCCTTTCGCCGCATTTGTTGCACATGAAGGGATCGTTGTAGCCGTGGAAACCCATGTGAATGGTGTGCATCGTAAGATCGCCGAAGGTGATATCACAGTATTGGCACTTGTGTTTGCTGCTCTGCTCAGAGATCTCGGTAGACTTCTCAGATTCGCAGTCCGACGCGTCGTTCTCCAATTTAGTGTCCTGGTGCTGTAACCTTAGTGCAACTGGCTGTAGCTTAAAGGCTGGGCCCTTTCTTCTGTTCTTCAGGGACGTAGTTGGGGTTACGGGTTGCTGCCGTTCCACCTGAGAGGGTGGGGATGCCGGCTCGGTGCTCTTAATCGTGCTGGTCAAATCGAGAGCGTCGTGGCCCTGCACGGGGGTGACGCTGCGCTGAGTCGGGGTTTGAGGCGCCGTCATGGGAGATTTGGTCAGGGGAGGACTTACGCTCGCGTCGGTGGGTCTTTCGCTGGACAACCGCTTCTGCATTATTGTCTGAGGTGTCATCTCCTGCTTTTCGGGCGTGCTCTCATTTTGATTAGGGGACAATCTGGCATCATATTTATTACCAGGTGGAAACATGAAAGAGTGTTGAAGGAAAGGTGGTATATAGGGGAGATTCACGGGAAAGTGGTGGCCAAATATGGGGTGGCCAGAAGTCGGTGGCGGCGGGATTTTGCTGTTGATCGGAGGCTGCTCGAACATCTTCGTCATCGGCTTCTGTTTAGGTCCCCGACGAGTTCCGTACACGTCAATAATGGGAAGAGGATTGGGGGTGCCGTCCATATTAAGAACCATGGCTGGATTGTGTTTGTATTTGCGTAAATGAAGTTTAAGGGAGTGACAGTACTTTGTGGCGTAGTTGCAGTCGGCACATCGGTACTGGTAGATGTTTGAGTGCGACTTGAGGTGCGAGTTCAGCATGGATTTGTTGACGCAAGAGTACGAGCACTGCGAGCACTGGAATGGTTTTGATCCCAAGTGATTTCTCATGTGGTATTCAAGATGATGCTTGTATTCGGTCACGAAAGGACATTTTTGGCAGCACAGCATCTTTTCAGGTTTGATGTGTTCCTTGCTATGTTCCCAAAAGGATAGTTTGGTGACTGCGACAAATTCACACTGCTTGCATTTGAAAGTTTTTACTTTTCCATGTGAGTTTACAGCGGGAACTCTGAGACCCGGTTCCTCGTCAAAATCATCTTCAGGTCCCGATCCGTCGTGACCATCCTCGCTGTCCATTTTGTTTTGATCCATACCCTCAAAGCCGGAGTCATGGTAGCGACTAAAATGCCTTCTGTCGTTTTCCGCATCCGGAGACGAGATTCTCGGTGATTTTGGTGGAGTGGCGTCGGCGTGCTGCAGGGGTGTAGAAACGTGAGGTGGGGCAAGTGACTTGGGTGTGTGCACCTCATAATCGCCACGTTGATCGCAATCATCGTTAGATCGGTTTTCAAAACCCGGTGGGGTGAGGAGATTGAACGGTATTCCGCTGTAATTCTCTAGATGCACACCCAAATTCATTTTGGCGTGTAACGATAAATTATCGTAGTAAGGAAGAGGTTCCCCGTTGCTAGGCGGTGATCTCTCGTTGGATTCCTTGCTCGACGATGGCGATGTGCTCTGGAAATCCTCCGAGAAAAATCCACTGCTCTGCTCCTTGGAATAGTTTTCGTCGTCCATCGGTTCTGATTTCTAAAAGAAAACAATGCTTCAATAAATTGTGTCAAAGTCGGTATTTGTTTATTGATAAACGCGTTTTATTGACAAGTATTTTACAAATCAAGCTTTGTCGGTCGGCATCTTTCATTTACCTAATGGTCGCGTAATGTACTTATTTTAATGATTTATTGATGGCGCTTGTCATTTAAGCACCGGTTAAAATATTTATATAAATTACTAAGGCCGCATATACTAAGACATTTCAAGATAAAAAAAAATAGGTACTCGATAATAATAAGAGTATTTACAGTTTTTAATAAAGGAGATTAGCCGCAGGTACTGCAGGCAATCAAAGTCAAGACTGAAGATAGTTATGTTCTTTCATCAAAACATTGCTTAGTTATAGTGAAGCTATGTGTAACTATATAGACAATACTTACAATGACCGATGACGGTGGTAGCAGAGAGCCCCACGAAGCGCCGTGCGCGTGGGTGGCGGGCAGCATCCCGGTGGGGGAAGCGTAGCTCAACATACCTACGACAATGACGTTCATCAAAAACCATTTTTCTATTCCTCAGACAATTAAACCAGAGGCTCGTTGCCAGCATCAAATATATTAAGTTTGTATTAATTATAATTTGAAGCTATACTAATTTAGATAATGATTAAACAAAAAGTAAGAAGTTGAAAAAGCATTAAAGGCAGACAAAAACAAGTATTTGAAGAACAGCAACAAAAAACATTAAAGAATGCAATCTAAAATCTAGAATGTTCTTCAAAATGTATAATGTAGCTGCAAATACTGCCAATGTTAATGTTTCAAATTATTCCGTAAACTCGCGTATAAAAAACACACTTAGCAATAATTACAATGCATCTATAAAAAATCTGCTTCATTTCGACAACTCTTAATTAAGATTTAAACAAGATATTGTTATTGCAACACGTTTAAGTATGTGATACATTACGATTCTTGGTAAAAATTTGCTCTTTTAATGTCTCGTAATGTCACGTGACAAATAATAATAATAATCGTCATTACATAATGAGTCACATCGAATCAAAAGCACCGATCGATTATAATATAATAAGCAGGTGAAGTTAATATCTTTTCAAATTTCAATGGCAGCTTATAACTTAAACAATTACTTATTATACAATATTCAAATTCATATCTTCATGTTATTACGTTTATATGATAATGTCTTTGATAATCTTATGTATATTTTTAATCGCGTACAATTTGATTATAAATTTAAGTAAAAGACCTCGTAATTTATTTAAAATTATGAAACGTGTGTATAAATATTCTGTAAAACTAATTATTTTCGGACACGAGGTAATGAAAAATGATTTATTGAAAGGAAAAAAATAAAAAAATATTCACCTTCCCCCTTATGTTCGCCGGTAAAGATAATAACTTGAAACACTTAAAATGTTGACAATAAATCCTTATCATTAACGTTTTCCACTTTTTAACACACACTAAGGAACTGTAAGACAAGCCTTCGCCGCGGTGTCGGAACGGAAAGTGACGACGTCCGTATCTCACGAAGGACTGAAAAAAACTGTCAATTTTTATGCTCCGACATCGATAAGTATATTCCACTTTTGAACGCGACGAGTGTTCTAGAGCGAGCGAGACGGAGCAGGGGGGCGCTATGTTTGTCTCGCTTCCACTCTGCAGCCTATTTCGCGTCGAGCCAATACGCTTCGACCTGGTGTGGGAGGGGATCAAATTATTAAGTTATTGTTTATGCCTTATTAATAATAAAAAATAAGTTCAGGCGCCGTTATTGTTATATGCCCGTAGGTTTGGTTATTATGCCCCAATAAATGGAAGCGCAGGCAAATGACATTGTTTTTCTTTTGTTATTTGACTATTAATATCATAATGTGGGCTGTATTATGCTCACTGTTTATGTCACATGCGATTAACGCAGAATTTAGGGAGAAAGAATATTATAACCCTTCACGAAATGTGGAAGTTATTATTTTCGGTACAATAATTTTTGCATGCCATATTAATTATACTTTATCTACAGCTGCCTCCCGGACTATAAAATAATTTTCGAAATCAGAACTGTAATATTTTTTTTTTGATTCGGTACAATACTTTTTGTTCGCCGTTTTTATGAAACTTTATCTACAGTTGCCTCCCGGTAGATAAAATTATTTAAAATATAAGCCCAAATGGCAAGGTATAAATATTTTAATATATTTGCCATTGCATACAAATTAAATAATCACTGAATTTATTTAAAAAAACTTTAAATGTTTATAAATATTGCGTCAAAATTCGTTATCGCGCGGGAACTGTACATATTTTCGGGATAAAAAGTTTTCTATGTCCTTCCCCGGGACTTAAAGTATCTCTATACAAAATGTCAGCTAAATCTGTTGAGCGGTTCGAGTGTCAAAAGGTAACAGACAGACACACTTGTAAATTAACAATATTAATATGGAAGTATTGATATTGTTATTATGAAAGTGTGTTAATTAAAAAAAAAAGACCTATGGACAACTTAAATAAATTGTAATAAAAAATATGGCAATATCGACCTACTATTAGGTATACCGTATACTATTCACAAAACATTAAAAGCACTAAATAATAGGGCAAAAGCTTTGAAAAACATAAGCTTATGAATTGTGTTTAAACATATCTCGTATATAGTCCTCGTATAAACCTCCCCTACGTTTTAGTGGTGTTTTAAGTGCGGTATAAAAAAGGCATAAAAAAGGCGGGCGGGCCGCAGGGCGGGAGCTTTTTACGGCTGGGGCGGCCAATCACGAGCTTTTATAAAAAGCTCTATGTTCTACGCTTTTTTATTTTTGTCCCGTTATAGCTTTTCATTGAGGGTTACAAAGTAAATGTTATAGTTGGAAAGTAGTGAGTAAAATATGGATTTTTTAATTGGGGATTTTAGAGTGTGACGCTGTGTTTTGTATTTTTTGAGATATTTGTGTTATTTCGGTTTTAAATGTGTGATAATGTTAGAATATCAACCATTAAATAAAATTGACTAATCACTCCTATTTTTAACTCAAAATTTACTCATCACTGATAAGTGAGCAATTTTCGCTTAAATTTTGATCTAAGTGAAAAGGTACTTTTTAAAAAGATTTTATTCAATATCTAGTAGCAATAGTTGTTCAGGAAGACTTCAAATTTGATTATACACACATATTACCTAAATATTTCAATCTCATCATGGATTCACATTTCCCCTTATTCATAAATTTCGCTGATAAGATTCGCTGTCCCTTTCTGGAATATCGGAAAAAGGGACAGCAAACCTTAATTAGTGAAAATAATAAAATTAAAAATAAAAATTGCTTAAATATTTTTTTTGGATTATGCTTAAAAATTTTAAATAGTAAAATTATATTTTTAATTAATATTTTATAAGATGCAAATTTCTGATTCGTGGTCGCTTCTAGTAAACACGGATATCTTTAACAATAAACTTCTAACTTTATTACAAATGATAAATAATTTTCTAGATATTTATCATTTGTAAGCTAAAACCATTTTTATGAAATTTGATAAACTCCACTATCAGTATAAAAACTTAATAAGTTTTACCGTTACTGTGTACAATATTCTATTTACGATCTACGAGTATATTACAAATTTAAAAGATTGTTTTGAAGTTTTTGCTTCAATCGCACCATAGATCCTCGACGGATCTATGGTGCGATTGACGGATCTATGAACTTGATCAAATTGGGTGTTTAGTGCAGAAGTCGGAAACCGGTTAATTTTGTTAACCGGTAATGATTACTGACAGATGAACGGAATCAATTTCGGTTAGGGTTTAGGTTACCGTTCTTTCAATCGGTTAACTGAGGAAACGGTTTTTTGGCACATAACGTTTTTGTTGAACAAAATTAACTGGTTAATTTTGTTTGAAGATCGAAACAAAACTTGTAGTACAAATAAAATATGTCAGTAAACATATTGCGACTGAGTTATCCAAAATCAGTCCAGAATATAAAAGTGCATGATCTTCAAGGAATCCTACTGGTATAAAATATTAATCCAAGAATCAGCCACAGTTTTCAAGTTCAAGTTTCTCTTTAACAATAAACTACATGGAATTTACGAAAAAAGTTTTTAATATTTTAATATAGTCAACGTTACTTTTATTTATTCTGTTGGCTATATATTTTCGATTGGAAGAGAATTTATTAATTAAACAAGCCAGTGTAATATAAAAAATATAATTGATTGTAAATTAATCATATCTGAACTAAAATTTTTTAGACAACCCAATCGCGACATATTTTATTTGATAAAAAATAGTTTTCATCAATTCATCAGCTCGGTGAAGGTCTTTACATAACGGGATCTTAGACCATAAGTTCATAAAATCTAAAACTAAAATTTTTGACACACATGACATGACCAGAACAGACATAACAAAGAGTATGCCGACTACATACAAATTAAAAAATTGGCGCGAGTACGGCTTTGACAGCTTTGACATGGTTCTAATCTGTAAACATTTTGAAAGGAATTACGTCAAACCTACCAATTACGAAAACCCTTCTAAGTCGGTATACTCTTCGTAATGTCTATTGTGACAATATGACGTTTCGTTAAAAATTGATTTTATTTTTCATTTTGCATGATTGCAATAAAAATTGATACTTCATGATAATTGAGTTGCGAGTTGTTCTAAAATGATGTTAAAGACTGAGGCATAAAGCTTACCTTTATGACCATGTCTTATTTGATCATTTTCGTAAAAATTTGAGGTAAAAAAACTCTAAACGAATGTTGTTCTAATTTTAATTTGTTTTGAGTATTTGTTTGATATTGCTCAATATCCTACTAATAATATAAATGTGAAAGTTTTTATGTTTGTTTATCACGCAAAATATTTTAAAGGCAGATTCATAGAGGATCTCTTAGATCTACACATAGGATATTTTTATGGCAAAAAAATTGGGAACTAATATTATTTCATACTTTTCAGTTTATAGAAGTTTATTTTTATTGTTTAGTTTTTCCTAGGTAGTCGGTTTATCATTTTTTGTTAAATAAAATAATCATTTCACTCTTTTTAGTTATTAATTAGTGAACTCGGCATTATATATTTTATTCATATAAGTCGGTTATTACTGTACATCTGGAATCGCAGGAATCGACTGAATAATAAATATACTATTAAAAGTATTGAAGGAATAGAGCGCGGTGGCAAAAGGAAGATCTTTCGACCGAGAGAGATGTTATACTCGGTCGCGAACCTCTTACTGATGATATTTTTCTGGGAGAACCCTTGGCTGAAATTACCTAGTAATTTTGAATGTTTTTTATGTTAGTCTTAAAAAAAAGAAGTATGCATTTAACCACTTAACCTTCGAGCGGACTCTGTGACCCTCCCGTGGGCTAGGTTTTCAGGCTAGGACATTAAGCTAGTTATTTTTTTAACTGTCTTGGCTAGCTGACACTGCGTTGTCAACAAATTTACTAAGATTACTAGTTACTTTATACTGGGCTCGGTCTGCAGTCAGCATTGATGGCCCTAAATCTGCCCTAATATTAAAATGCTCACAAGATCTTTTAAATCTACATTTTACAAAAATTGTAACAAGTAGAACTTTGATTTTATTTCGGCATCAAAACTATATACTAACTAGTTTGTATTTAAAAAATCACACAGGTCTTTTTTCATTCATCAACATCAACATTCAAAAATTCACATCAGCTCCTTGGATTTCTGATTCATAAAATGATCACCAATGGTAAATGATTCCACAAAAAAATTTAAATCTTACTCCCTACTTGTTGGCATTTTCCAACTCTTGCTATAACTTCTATTGAAAATAACTGAAATAGAATTAACAGATACTATTACTTGGTTTATCTGCTTAATAATTTGACGGACAGTCCATTTTTGTAGCACATGTTAGAAATAATGTTTCACAGAACAAATGTTGCAGAGATACAAATGTTTCTTAGATCTCCATGATTAGAGGCACGGAAATATTCAGTAAATAATTGAAGATTAAACGAACTTACCTTAAATAAAAATCGATCATAATTATATCAGCGACTTCATTCTTTGCGATTAAGCTTACTTATTGTATGGTGGCATTCCCAAGTCTAGCCCTTGCACGTATTTTTGAGATATAAAAAAATAACTACACTGTCACTGCGGCGCCTGTCATGCTTCATGGTTTTGACGGTGCCTCAGGTCTCTCATTTCGTTTAGAGCAAAAAACTTACCTGCAGTGCGCATTTTATATTTATAACATGGGTAGAATAACTGGTAACTGTTTATAAGAGGTGGGTTTGGATAAATCGCAAAGAATGAAGTCGCTCATATAATTATGAACGAAACGGCAGACAAGGGCTTAGTATGCAATACAATATGAAACACGCCGGCCGCGAGGTTCTGACTACTCAGCCAGAATAAACTCTATTTACTGTGGTTAATCTCGCTGACCGCGGCTCAGCAATACGTCATTAACCGGTTAATTTTGTTCCTAATAACGGTTAAAAGGTGCGGAAAAATTTCGTTGAATATTAAAACCGTTAACGTTTTTCTTCTTGAACTGTTTTTTCTATTAACCGGTTAATTAAAGAATGATAAAAACCGGTTCCAACCTCTGGTTTAGTGCATACTTTATACCCATGTTATGTGTATACATAATATGGGTAAAAAAGTCTAATCATAATCACTTTTACATTAATCTCATTTCATCTCAAATTCTTGTCACATATGCACGCTTTACTTCACCTGTAGAGAAATCTCATTTTAACTGCAAACAAAATTTAATGTGTAATAATTTAAAATTGTTAAGCTGTGAGTTAACTGCATTTAAATAAACATATAAAAAAAAAGCTTTACAAAAATAGCAGCCAGCTTTATCTTGAGTACTATTTTCAACCGATTGCTTAGAAGTGACCGAGTATGTGTTAACAAGAATAGTTTGTGTGAAAATAACTAAATGCTATGTCTTGTGATCAGCAAGCAACTTGGGTTCTTTTTTGATCTCTTTAGCTTTGGGGAAAGAATTTTTGCTTATAAGCTAGGTTATGTTATTTTACGGGGCCAGTCTAAATCCTTCCAATATATCTTTTAAGAGAGAAATATTTGTTAACTTTGAGCATTGCGTACGCCACAAAAGGCAGGACGTATCAGTAATTCACTGCTCCCAGAAAACTGGCGAGAAACGGCGTTATGCGATGTTTCGTCCATTGAGTGAGTTTACCGGAGGCCCAACTTCCCTACACCTCGTTCCCGTAGCCTATTCATATATCAAAAAGATCGGCGACGCACTTGCAACGTTTTTGCTGTTACAAGCGTCAATGGTCGACAGCAGTCGCTTTCCTTCAGGTGAACCATCAGCTCGCTTGCCCCCTAATTCTCATAAAAAAGAAGTATTTTAGAAATGTATATATTTATTTCATATTAGCCTGCACGTCTCGTGATTCTGTGACGTATTTGGCCGTAACGATTATTCTGTTTGAAGTAGGCATACAGGAGCTCTACTCTGAAACGACACATTCAAATATTCGGACTCGACCGAATCCTGTCGCATCCGTCCCTCGGCGTATTCTGCAAATAAAGGTAAGAATGCCAAAAACGAACTTAACGGAAGAATGTTTTGTTTCTTTCCATGGAAAAACGCCGTATACTCAAAAGTGTATATTTTCTAAGATTCTTTTTCGCGGACTATTATATATACGTGATGTATGGCGACTATTGTATATATATTATATATACGTGGTGGGTTGGCGCGAGAACGTTGCTTCTATCTCGCGCGTCCTTTGACGTACTGAAAGAAAACGGGCACTGTATATTTACGGGCCTTTGTTATTTTTTTGCCTAGGAATTCAAGAGCTAGGAAATGTGGCATTTTTCAAAAACTTTATTTACTGGTTATTAAAGCCAACTTTTTACACTGAAGGCTAAAGATAAATAAAAGAAATTTGCAATAAAAATAAAAAGTTACAATGAGGCGCCCTTATTCGTAGGATACGACGCTCTAACTTCATTTCTAGTTGCAGAAGGACTTGGCATACCGATTCGCTTGAGTCTCAAAATGTTTCGGAGTTCGGTCCCGTGCCTGCGCCGTCTGAAAGTCACTGAAAATAGAAATAGCTTCTTATTTTCACGTAAAGCGTGAGTTAAACAACACAAAAATGGCCATGATCTTCGAACAGTTGTTGTGAAATAACAAATGACGTTACGTAAGTAAGTATTGTTTTGGTGATGTAAAAAACGACCCCGCTATGTCTGTAATAGGTTTGTGTACGTCTTCTTTTTTAGCTGTTTACTGTAAAATTTGTGATTTCAATTTGATTGATGCAGGAAAATTGTTTTATTTAAATATATAAAAATGAAGGGAACCTTACGAAAGCTACTGCTGTTGCTCACGTTATGAAAGATTTTTAACCGACTTCCAAAAACGAGGAGGTTATTATGTTCGGCTGTGGATATATATATATATATATATATTTTTTTTTATGTATGTTCAACCATAGCTCCGCCGTTTGTAAACCGATTTTCAAAATTTTTGCTTTGTTGTATAG